>ML371985.1:0-34973 GCA_005239525.1 Nicotiana knightiana | reverse complement strand
TTTCAGTCTATATGTCCATGTTGATCTTCCTTTGTTTTTACTCTACTTTATTTTATTATTTTTGACCGAAAGTTAATTTATTTTACTCAGTATTCCTTTGCTTGAAATATAACACCTTGAAAGTTTGGGTTTTGTCTACAATCTAAGGGTTGGTAAAATTTGGGATTTGGACTCAGTTTTGGATAACGAAAGGCTGCACTGTGCACTTGATGAAATCGAAAAGGTTTTGGAGTTGATGTGTGATAGGCAGATGTTACCCTTTGCTCAGACATGGATTGCTTATAGTGATGGAAGTTGTACAGAAAATGTTTTGTTAACTACCAAGAAAGGATCATGCATGATAGTAAAGAAGGCTTCTGCTTTCCAAGAGGGCTGCATTCGGTTTCCGCTGCAGAAGGGGCATAGGGTTGTCGAAAGGGCATGTTCAGCTCGTGCTTTGTGCTTTTGCAAAGATGTTACTCAGCTGAATGTAACTCAGAATCCCTTAGTAACCGGTGCACGTAGAGCTGGGTTAAGTTCCAGTTTCGCTATATGTCTGCAGGATATTGGTACCAGAGATGTTTACGTGGCAGATTTCATTCTAACATCCAGGGAGCTAATAGGTCACCGGAGCAAATAGTAAAGTTATCTCAATATGACCTATAGGTATCGGGTTCGAACCGCAGAAGCATGTCAAAAGAACAGCAAATTAGTACCATGGATCATAATGTCAAGACGCCGGATGTTGCAGGCACGGTCGAGCATAATGTAAGAAAGCATTCACTAACTCAGGCTGATGGTCAGGATGCCAAGAGATGCAAGACGGAATATGGTCAAAACAATCAGAGAAGAGCGCACTATTTCAGCTTCCATGGAACATCCTAGTTCTGCTTTTGTCCAGAGCTTGCGGGCTATTGAAGTACTGGATAAACTCCCGTTATAGTCAAAGTTGTTGGTCTTTAAGCTTAGTGTAGCTTAATTTTAAGTTTAGTTTAGCTTACTTTTAAGTTTGGTGTAGCTTAAAGAGAGTGAATAGAAAATGGTGAGAAAAGAAATGGAGGGAAGTGAAATTTTGAATTAGTGCACTTTGTCCCTCATTGGAAGAAGGAAAGAAAATCTATGTGTATATAAAGAGAAGCTCTTCTTCTAGCCCTTAAAGTGTTGAGAAGAAGGCAAGCCTCGCGCCGTCGTCGTCATCGCTCGCTCGGCTCGGATTCGGATTGATTGATTAATATCTTTGGACAAAATTTTTTTCAAATTATTTAATTAATTAATTTAATTAATTTCAAATCCGAAATGACCTGCGACCCGGTCCGACTCATTATCTTTCCCGGATTATTTTAAATTCAATTTTCCCGCAATGATCATATCTGTTCTAAAAGGATTCACACCTATTCCAATAGCTATGGCTGTTCTGAAAGGTTGCTATACCTTTTCAGAAACAGTACGAAATTGGCTATAAATATACCTTGAATCCAGATTTTTACTTACTAAATTTTCTGATCTTCTTCTTCTTCTTCGAGTGGTTCGCTGTTCACCGGCATTTTTGGTACCGACACTTCGGGAGTTAAATCATTCTATCCTGGGAGGATATATTCCATCACCTCGGGTACTTGAGGGGAATAATTTCCTTAAGGACACACTGTGTATTCAGTGGGCTCGATTTGTTCTTATATTATTTTTCATAGAAAAAACAACTAAGGACGCTTGGACTAGCGCGCCCACGCTAATCCCGCGCTAGAGCTCGTGCTAGTCATGTTTCTCACCGTCCCTGATATATTCCACTAGCCTCTCTAATCCCGCGGCACAACTCGCGCTAGTGAGGTTTCTTACTGTTTCTGTATGTTTTTTAGGAATTATTATTATTATTTTATTTTATAGCATTACAGATTATTAACAATCTTAAGGAAATTATATTTTTTATTTTCTGTATTCTGTTTGTGTAGATTAAAACCTATGTGTTTTCTACTCCTTCTGAATTTTATTATTCTGATTTGAAGATATAAAAACTTCATTAGAGATTTGAAATTCAGAAAATGATTTGAAGAACATAAGAACTTCATCAGAGTTTTGAAATTCAGAAAACGATTTGAAGAACGTAAAAACTTCATCGTTTTCTGTGAAACAATATATAAAAAACTTCGGTTTTATTTATTATACATAATGTTTATTATTGATTACAATATTGTTTACTTTTCTGGTTTCTCCATTGATTGAACTCTTCTGTTGTTGACAGTGAGAAATGGCAATTGATAACGGAAATTCTTCTGCTACTGTTGCGGCAACGACGATAGCCTCGTCGAATCGGATGGCTGTTCCACCGACAGAAAAATCGGGGAAATTTTCTGGAGCCAACTTCAAAGGATGGCAGCAAAGGGTGTTCTTCTGGCTTACCACACTTGGTATGCAGAAATTCACTAGTGAAGAGCCTACAGTACCTGCTGCGGACATGCCTGACAATGAAAAGTTCATGATTATTTAGGCATGGAAGCAGGCAGATTAGAGGATGACTTGTACAATGTATACGGTGCGATAAATACTTCGAAATAATTATGGGACGCACTTGAGAAGAAGTATAAAACAGAAGATGCATGCTTGAAGAAGTTCGTGATTGCCAAGTTTTTAGACTATAAAATGATAGACAACAAAACTGTGGGAACCCAAGTTCAGGAACTTCAACTTATTTTTCATGACCTTATTGCTGAAGGTATGGTCGTGAATGAAGCATTTCAAGTGGCTGCAATGATTGAAAAGTTGCCTCCTTCGTGGAGAGATTTCAAGAACTATCTCAAGCACAAGCACAAAGAAATGAAGTTGGAAGATCTTGTGATTCGTCTCAAGAATGAGGAAGACAACAAAACATCCAAGAAGAAGTCTCGTGGAAATTCAACGATCATGGGAGCTAATATCGTTTCCAAAAAGTAAGAAGAGGAAGAGATCTTCTGGACAGACTAAGGATCAGAACAAAAAGAAATTCAAGGGCAACTGCCACAATTGTGGAAGAGTTGGTCACAAAGCCCCTGATTGTCGCTTCTCGAGAAACGATAAGAAGAAGGGACATGCCAACATAGTAGAGAAAAATGATGACATTGATGATCTTTGTGCAATTCTTTCGGAATGCAACTTAGTTGGGAATCCGAAGGAGTGGTGGATTGACTCCGGAGCCACTCGACATGTTTGTGCTGTCAAAGAAGCATTTGCTACTTACTCTACTACTGGTCCTGAAGAAGAGATTTCCATGGGAAATAATTCAACAGCCAAGATTGAAGGTTATAGGAAGATTTTCCTAAAGATGACTTTCGGCAAGGTGTTAACACTCAACAACATTCTTCATGTTCCTACTATTAGGAAGAACTTAGTTTCTACTTCTTTACTAGTGAGGAATGGATTTAAATGTGTATTTGTTTCCNAATTTCAGCTTCTTCTTATTTATTGGAGTCAAATGATTTATGGCATATTCGTTTAGGACATGTCAATTATAAAACCTTGCGGAAGTTAATTAATTTAGAAGTATTGCCTAAATTCGAGTGTAATAAATCGAAATGTCAAATATGTGTTGAATCTAAGTTTGTAAAACATCCCTATAAGTCTATTGAAAGGAATTCAAATCATTTAGACTTAATTCATACTGACATTTGCGATATGAAGTCGACACCATCTAGAGGTGGGAAAACGTATTTTATTACTTTTATTGACGATTGCACTCAATATTGTTATGTTTATTTGCTTAATAGTAAGGATAAAGCAATAGAAATGATAGAGGTGGAGACTATGAATCTCCGTTTGCAGAAGTATGTTCGGAATATGGAATTATCCATCAAACTACTGCACCTTACACACCTCAATCCAACGGAATTGCAGAAAGGAAAAATCGGATATTAAAGGAAATGATGAATTCTTTATTAATAAGCTCCGGATTACCACAGAGTTTGTGAGGGGAAGCTATCCTTACAGCTAATCAAATACTCAACAGAGTACCCCACAGCAAAACGCAATATATTCCATATGAAAAATGGAAAGGTAGAAAACCCAACTTGAAATATTTCAAAGTGTGGGGGTGTCTAGCAAAAGTACAAGTTCCTTTACCTAAAAGGGTTAAAATCGGACCAAAAATAGTAGATTGCGTTTTCATTGGATATGCTACAAACAGTAAAGCATGTCGATTTTTGGTCCATAAATATGATAATCCCGAGATTCATGTTAATACGGTAATGGAATCAGATAATGCTGAATTCTTTGAAAGTATTTATCCGTATAAAACTGAATACGAGTTATTAAGTGAAAGACCTAAACAACCTCGGGAAGAACCAAAGGAAAATACTCCAAGTGTAGAAGATCCAAGGCGTAGCAAACATCAAAGAACATCAACTTCCTTTGGACCAGATTTTGTGAAATTCTTGCTTGAAAATGATCCTCAATCCTTTAAAGCAGCTATGTCGTCTTCTGAGTCAGCATTTTGGAAAGAGACATTCAATAGTGAGATTCAATCAATTTTGGATAACCATACATGGGAATTGGTTGATCTTCCTCCTGGAAATAAGTCTTTAGGTTCGAAATGGATATTTAAATGGAAAATGAAAGCTGATGGCACTATTGACAAATATAAGGCAAGACTTGTTGTCAATTGTTATAGACAAAGAGAAGGCCTTGATTACTTTGACACTTACTCTCCAGTAACGAGGATAACATCTATTAGGATGTTAGTGGCATTAGCGGCCGTGTATGGTCTTAAAATCAAATGGATGTTAAAACAACTTTCTGAAATGGAGAATTGGAGGATGGAATTTACATGGAACAACCTGAGGGTTTTGTGGTTCCTGGTAAAGAAAAGAAAGTGTGCAAACTTGTTAAGTCTCTTATGGACTTAAACAAGCACCCAAACAATGGCATGCCAAATTTGATCAAACAATGTTGGCAAGTGGGTTTAAAATCAACGAGTGCGATAAATGTGTTTACATTAAAAAAACTTCGGGTCATGAAGTCATTGTTTGTTTGTATGTTGATGACATGTTGATAATGAGCAAAAGCATGTCAGATATAAATTCTACAAAGCGCATGCTGGCTAGCAAATTCGACATGAAAGACCTAGGAGTTGCTGATTTGATCTTGGGAATCAGAATTCAGAAGACTCCACAAGGTCTAGCATTATCACAGTCTCACTACATTGAAAAGGTACTTGACAAGTTCAAGTATTTGGATTTCAAAATTGCCAAGACTCCAATTGACGTGAGTTATGCACTTCAAAAGAATGAAGGTGAAAGTGACTCACAACTGGACTATGCAAGAGTATTGGGAAGCTTGATGTATATAATGAACTGTACGCGACCAGATATAACATATGCTATTAGCAAACTGAGTCGATTTACAAGTTATCCCAATCACAGACATTAGATGGCAGTGAAATNTGATCGAGGGATATAGTGATGCAAATTGGATCACCGGATCATCTGAAGTTAAATCCACGAGTGGATATGTTTTCACAATTGGGGGTGGAGCAGTGTCTTGGAAATCATCCAAACAAACGTGCATCGCCCGTTCTACAATGGAATCTGAATTCATAGATTTAGATAAGGCCGGTGAAGAAAGCTGAATGGCTCCAGAATTTCTTGGAAGATATTCCTTTTGACCCAAAACTTTGGCACCTATTTGTATACATTGTGATAGTCAAGCGGCAATAGGCAGGGCATGAAGCGTTATGTATAATGGAAAATCTCGTCATATATGACGGAGACATAATACCGTTAGACAACCACTCTCTAGTGGTGTTATCACAATTGACTACGTAAAGTCAAGAGATAACGTGTCGGATCCACTTACAAAAGGCCTATCTAGAGAGGCAGTTGAAAGATTATCAAAGGGAATGGGGTTAAGGCCTAGGACAAGTCATCATGGCGGTAACTCTACCTAGCAGACTGGAGATCCCAAGATCTAGGTTCAAAGAGATCAAACAATTTACGAATGACGGTTCAACATTGTCAAATAACTCAACCCATTATCGTGTCAGAAATAAAGGTGAAGCATTAAGGCTTTTTGATGAGTCAATAAAGCTTAAAGCTTTTTAATGATTTGCTAAGTCTGGCAGGATATCTCCAGATAGTGTGTCTTTAGGATTACACTTTTAGGAATCACCTATGTGAGTGTGAAGTGTAAGTCGCTTCAACGGGAATGAAAGTAAAGGCCCATTCTCTAAGCACTCATGAAACCAGGTGGTGTTCATCTGAAATGAACACAACCGTGAGAACCATAGATGGTTAAGGATTGATTGTGTGACTTATGTTGTCTAGGTATACAACAAAGCTCGACGGTTCAAAGATATCAAATCTACCGATTAACCGAGTATATCCGATATAAGTTCACTACGGAAAGTTCAAAAGGAAACCTACTTATCTAGATGCAATTAATTCTTGCATGTAAAACACACACACGTCTGTGCATTCCTTTATTTTATAGCCATTACCCACTCATGTGGGGAATTTTTGGTCTTTAAGCTTAGTGTAGCTTAATTTTAAGCTTAGTTTAGCTTAATTTTAAGCTTGGTGTAGCTTAAAGAGAGTGAATGGAAAATGGTGGGAAAAGAAATGGAGGGGAGTAAAATTTTGAATTAGTGCACTTTGTCCCTCATTGGAAGAAGGAAAGAAAATCTATGTGTACATAAAGAGAAGCTCTTCTTCTAGCTCTTAAAGAGTTGAGAAGAAGGCAAGCCTCGCGCCGTCGTCGTCGCTCGCTCGCTCGGCTTCGGATTCGGATTTGGATTTTGTCAAAGATCGATTGATTGATTAATCTTTTTGGACAAAATTCTTTTCAAATTATTTAATTAATTTCGAATCCAAAATGACCTGCGACCCGATCCGACCTTTTTTCTTTCACGGATTATTTTCAATCCGTTTTAGATTTCCCGCAATGTTCATATCTGTTCAAAATAGCCATGACTGTTCTGAAAGGATTCAGACCTGTTCCAACAGCTATGACTGTTCTGAAAAGTTGCTATACCTTTTCAGAAACAGTACGAAATTGGCTATAAATATACCTTGAATCCCAGAATTTTTACTTACTAAATTTTCTGATCTTCTTCTTGTTCTTCTGCACAAAATATTCCAGTGTGTTTTACAGCCTTCGAGTGGTTCGCTGTTCACCGGCATTTTTCGTACCGACACTCCGGTGAGTTAAATCGTTCTATCCTGGGACGATATATTCCATCACCTCGGGTACTTGGGGGGAATAATTTCCTTAAGGACATACTGTGTATTCAGTGGGCTTGATTTGTTCTTATATTATTTTTCATAGAATAAACAACTAAGGACACCTGGACTAGCGCGCCCGTGCTAATCCCGCGCTAGAGCTCGCACTAGTCAGGTTTATCAATGTCCCTGATATATTCCACTAGCGCGGCCGTGCTAATCCCGCGCTACAGCTCGCACTAGTTTCTTACTGTTTCTATATGTTTTTCAGAAATTATTATTATTATTTTATTTTACAGCATTACATATTATTAACAAAAGTTGTGTTCAAAGATGATGTAACACCCCAGACTTTAGACAGAGTCCCACATCGTCAAAACACAAGAGGGATGCTGGGCATATAAGCTAACAAGCCTTAGTTCCTAGAAGCACGTTTTAAACCCATGAGGACCTAGGTCTAGATCGGACAATATCACTATCATAAAATTTCAGCTCTTGCCTTCTTATTAAGTGCCGAGATAAGGATGAAAATTTTGATTTCATTAGACAATGATACAAATAAGTAGAGCCGTAAATATGGGCTTGGCTCGTTGGGCCAGCCCAGCCCGTGATTTAGCAGTGTTGGGCTAGAATTTTTGGAGCCCATTTAAAAATTCTTGATCCTGGCCCGAGTAAGCCCGTGGCCCGTGATGCTTGAGTGAGCTGGGTTGGGCCGGCTCGTGGGCCTAATAAAATATTTACTTAAAATATATAAAGGAATAACACGTATAATGGCTCTAGAAATGGAAAGTAAGAATTGGATCTTTACTTAGAGGAACCAAAACTTGATCTTGGTAAGTTTCAATAGATAGATGTTGTCATGTATTGGAAGGACCATTCTAGAAAATATCCCGATCTTTCAGTAATGGCGCGTGATATACTTAGTATTCCTATTGCCATTGTAGCATCAGAATCAATATTTAGTATTTATTTAGCATTCCTATTAGTGGCGTCTTCTTACAAAGTACAGAAGTTGCATTTATTTATGAAAATGTCCAAACACTTGTTACTACTCGAAAATGGCTGCACAACTTTCCTCAAACTCAAACAGGTAGTAATGTTTTTCTTATGTGAATTTAAATGTTATTAATTTTTTAAATTTAATTATTCTTAATATTGCATATGAATTGTAGATGTAGATGAAAGTGAAGATGTTAAGGCAACCTTGTCACAAGTGGATTTAAATGTGTTTGATGAAGATGATGTGTTTGATATGCCATAAGCGTCATGGACATTCTCTTGAATAGGTTGTTTGAGTTTTGACCTTTAGGGAATGAAATATAGTCTTGTCTTTTACTTTTTTTAGTGTTTATCGTGATATATTGGAATAGTATAAAAAGTTATTAAGTTTTCAGTAACTTTTTCAATAAGATATGTTTTTAACTTTTGAATAGTTATATTTTTTTAGGTCATAACTTAAAGAAAAAATATAAAGTAATATATAAAAAATGATGGGCTAGCCCGTGGGGGCCTCCGACCCACATAGGGCTGGGGTGGACTGACCATTGTAAGGCTCATCAAAATGGTGGGCTAGCCCAGCCCAGCCCGTCAATTGCTAAAGCCCACGTGGGCTGAGCTAGCCCGGCCGGACCCATATTGAGAGCTCTACAAATAAGATTTGGGACATTTGCATCTATACCCAATTTTTGGGTCACTATTGAACTTATACCCGCTTTGCACAAAAAATTGTAATTCTACCCACTTTTCAGATAACTTCAGTCGTACAGGCGTGAAGTAGAAAAAATTATGTCTGAAGTTTGAACTTCGGAATTTTTTACTTGAAGTGTGACCTTATCAAAACAAAACTTCAGATATTTTCGCCTAAAGTTTGGCTTGACTTCTAAAGGCAATTGGGAAAACTTCAGTTCATAGTGCAAACTTCAGACAAATTAGTCTGAAGTTCTTCAGTATGTAGTGCAAACTTCAGGCCATCTGAAAAACTTTAGACTTGGAATTAGCTGAAGAACAACAAAATTAGATAAAAGATCAAGAAAAAATTCTTGAGCTTTTCCACTAACTAGTGAAAATGTTCAAACTTCTCTTTCTTTTTGTTGTCCTGATTTTGAGCAGCAATGCATGATGACGTGCGATAATTCCATATATTTTGATGTTATTTACCCTACTTGCTTGTTGTTTGGATACTAATTTGTGCGACAATTGCGCTTAATAGAGCTTATTTCATGTGTAGGAATGCTTGGACATGAATTGGAGAGAAGTTGCATGAAAGTGTACCTCAGGACTACAAAATGGATCAATAAAAGAAGACGTGCACAACATAGAAAATTCAGTGCCATAGATAGTGCCTTGAGCCAAAATGATAGTGCTACATACAGCACCTTGCACCGAAACGACAGTGCTACAGACAGTGCCTTGCACCGAAATGAAAGTGCTACAAGCAGTGCAAGGCGCCATCAATGCCATCCGAAAAGAATTTTAAGTCATCATTAGAATTGGACATGTAAATTCGTCCCTTACCCTATAAATACCCCTAAAAGTTAGTTTTTGAAGGGTTAGATATCATTAGTGAACGTGAGACATCAGTAGAGAGGCAAGAGACTACAGAATACTTCGAAAGCACGAATCACTTGAGTTTTTTCTCTCCACTTTCCTTTAATCTGTAGTTTAATGCTTTTGAATATTACTATGATTGTATACTATTATGAATAGCTAATTTGTTATCTAGGGTTTTGATGGAACCTTTTGTAAGATAAATTCTCGTTATGTTTTTATATAATTGAACCGTTAGATTTCTCTACTTGTTCAACTACGTGTTTACTGCTGTTGATTGAATGGCCATCGATTGAATGTGCCTGTTTATTATGTGTTGCTTGATAAAGGATTCATATTTAGGTGGTTATTGAACAACGTCCCTCCTAAGGTATATGAGAGATCAATACAGTTGGTTTAAAAGTGAGATTATAAATAATGAAGCTTTGACGTTATCATAGTGAGCGGTAAAAAAGTGAAATATAGTGTAATTCGAGAGAATATGACTAGTTCATATTGTAGTTGCTCGAGAGAGAATTACGATAAGTCGAGTGCGCATAATCAGTAGAGAATATTTATGCGAAATTATAGAAGACGTGGCGGGAAGGATTCCGACAATTGGAGAAATCATAACTCTAGACCTCCTTAATCTTTTCTCCAACCCTTAGTATCCATAGTTGTTAATTTACTACTTTAATTTGTTAGTTAATTAGTTAGATATAAGAATCTTAATATTTATAACTTATGAATTGTTCGATCTTGTCTTATGAGTGATATTGAACAGTTATAGTGAAATCTTGGTTCTCTGTGGGATTCGATGTGATGACCCAAGGGGTCATTTTATGAACTAAGACTCTGTTCTACGCTTGTATTGGCGAAAGTTAGAAATTTGGCAATTTTGGTCGACAACGGAAAATTAGGTATCGGGGCCGGAATGGAATTCCAGAAGTTGGAGTAAGTTCATAGTGTCATTTGTGATGTGTGTGCAAAATTTGAGGTCAATAGGATGTGGTTTGGTAGGTTTCGACGTGGTTAGCGAATTTTGGAAGTTTAGAAGTTCTTAGGCTTGAATCCGAAGTTGATTTGGTGTTTTGGTGTTGTCTTGAGTATTCTGGAGGTTCGACTAAGTCTTAGTAGTGATATATGACTTGTTTGAATTATTGGTTGAGGTCTCGAGAGTCTCGAGTGAGTTTCGGATAGGTTTGGGCTGTATTGTGCTCGTTTTTCTTATGTTTGAACGTCATTTCTTCAAGCATAAATGATATCATATTAAACAAATGAGCTCCTATTTCTGTTTTGAATGAATTATTAGATCCTTATCGTAATTACGGACCCTTAGCAAAGAGAATCATCTAATTTGGACATCGTATGAGGATTTTATGGTCATTTTACTAAGGTTGGCAGATTTTTCAGATTAATTATGAAATTTCCACTGACGGCGTATTAAAAATCTGCACTATTTGCAAATATTAAAACCTACATATCTCATTCGTTATAAGGCCAAATTGAGTGATTGAAAAGCCAAACTTTAGTAGAATTTCACAAGGAATCCATTGGAGGCATAAAAATCGAGTTTCGTGATCGTTTGGAATGATATACGAGGCAGAATAGATGGCAAAAAAAAAAATATAAAACGGGCGGACTTCTTCTTCTTCAAATTTTCGAACCCCACAGCCTTAGGAACACATTTTTTCACCAAATATCATCCCCAAGTAATAGGTAATCAATTCTAAACTTTATTCTTTCAATATCATTGTTTTTCATCACTTTTAAATCAAAAACTAAGAATTTTCATGGTAAAAATTGAGGGTTTGGGCAGAATTAGGGAATTTTGTAAAAATCGAATCTTTACCTCGAATTGAGGTCGGATTTCAAAACTAATTGTATATTTGGTTTCTTGGGCGAATGGGTAAACGTAATTTGGTCCGAACTCCTAGTTTAGACCAAGCGAGCCCGGGGTCGGGTTTTCACTTTTTTTGAGAAAACTTAGGAAAATTGTAATTTTCAATAAAGGTAGTTCCTTTAGCCTTAATTAATGATATTGGGTTAAATATGATTAGATTTGGGCAAGTTAGAGCGAGATTCTAAAGGAAAAGCCATAATTGAGCAGTGAGTGGCCTGCGGAATTGAGGTAAGTGCTTGGTTTAACTTTGACTTGGAGGAATAGGAATCCCCACTTATTTTCTATGTGAATTTGCACATGTGTGGTGTATAGGTGATATTACAAGTATCTATGCACAACCAAATGGTCTGTTAAATATGATCCCTTCCCGTTTCCAATTTAATTGATTCATGTCTTGATTGTTTTATGTTCGTCATGGTTTCTATGACTACTTGGCTTGTTAGTTTGTTGTTAAGTATTGTTGCAATTATTTTGGAAAAGTATTGGTCGTTTCCCTGGTTTCCTTTTGGTACAGAAAGGTTGAGCTGTTGGACATTGCTTTACGAGATACTATATATATATAGTATCTTCCTGTTTCATTTGATTTTTTCCAATGGTTGTTGCAAGTGTGTTAAAGGTGTTGGTTGATCTATTGATTCTATCATGGTACATAAAGACTGAGCTGCAGCGTTACGGTGTTTACATATATTCTGGTTGATATTATTGTGAAATGATATTGGTTAAAGCTTACGAGCTATACTGTTTTCTATTGCAATTGTTGAAATAAAAGTGTCATGAAAGGCTTGGCCTGAAATGTGAAAGTTTTTGATAAATAAATTGATAGTGATAAGGGTGGAGAAATTGATAGTGATAAGGGTGGATAATTGATAGTGATAAGGGTGGATAAATGATAGTGATAAGGGTGGACATGTGGGATCGGGTTGCATGCTGCAACAAGTAATTGATAAGGGTGGACACTTATGTTTTACTAGATTTGAAAAATGTTTTGTTGGTTTTTGAAACTCAAGGATTTGGAATTTACAGATTTGAAAACTTAATGTTTCACTCTACTATTTTCCATGTTTCCTATTTACTTCTATTTTAAAAGTCAAAACATTGGAAGCGTTGGAAATTTGTGTGAGACATTGGTGATAGCTGAGGCCTGGAATAAGCGACTGAGTTACTTTATTTATTGTTTCAGATTATATTTTCTTGCTTGTGTAGAATTGTTTTATTGCTTTATTAACTCTTTTGTGCAGATCCAGGTACCGACCATCAGTAGGGATATTTAGAGTAGCTATTTATTTTTTGGAGACACAAGGGATATCTGGCGGCGTTCCCAGATCCGAGGGTCTTCTCTTAGTTCGTAGAGACCGTTTTCTATATTTTTCAAAACAGTTATGTTATTTCTTTCTGCCCATTATTTGTAGTATTCTTTAGTAGTTCGTGAATTGTGACACCAGACCCTGGGGTAGTATTAGAGTTATTTATATAATTAGTTCGTGGTTCGTTTAATTAATTGTATATTATTTTATCTTTGGAATTATTCATCGAAAACCAATAGATTCAGTTTACTTTAGATTAGTTTATTATGTCTAAATGGATAATTAATGCAAAGTAGTTAATCGAATTCTAATATTGGCTTTCCTAGCAAGTGTGGTGTTAGGTGCCATCACGATCCCTAAGGTTGGGAATTTGGGTCGTGACAAGTTGGTATCAGAGCACTATGTTGCTTAGGTCTCACAATTCACGAACAAACTTGGTAGAGTGTGAAGGATCGGTACGGAGACGTCTGTACTTATCTCTCAGATGCTATGAAGTTAGGAACAATTTCACGTCTATTCTATTCTATCGTACGAATTTATTCTATCACTAATGATTGAACTCGTCTATTCTTGTCCTCTCGCAAATATCGACATCACGCAATGCGTCTACAATCGGACAAGAAATAGAGCCCCAATGACAACTACAATTATGGAAGTTTAGGTGTTGGTAATTTTACATTTGATCCATATACATATTGTGAAGAAAACCACCCGTGGAAAAATTTTCAAAACGTTCCTGAGAGCGAGTTATGTGCACCAATTCATTCTTATTTGTGGAATATGTGTGATGTGTGTAGTGGTCAAAATGATCACTTTCATGGTTGTGCTTATATTTCTTATCCTCATCCAACCCTTTACTATGATGGTTCTACTTTTTCTTGTGAAGTTAATATGAACAAAGAACCTGGGGATTCGAACCTGAAGGAGATCAAGGATATGTTAAAGTTCCTTCTGGAACAAAATAGTGAGAAACAACTGCAGATAGAAAGGCAAGAGGAAACTATTCGTAACTTGCAGGCTCAAGTGAGTCAAGTGGCTGAAGCTTTTAATGCTCATCAAGCCAATTTGGGGATAGTAGCCAAGAAGAGCATGAATTTGAGGTGTAAATTGAGGAGGTCAGAATAGAACATGGAAAACATAACCAACTACAATTTGAGGATGTCGATGTTGAAGAAGTGAGACTAGAGTCAGCCAAGGACATTGAGGATATAAATTTTGTTGACTCTAGTATCATTGATGTTGAGGATGTTGAAAGTCCTGAAGTTCATGTGTTTGAGCGCATTGGTCCTCACTTCTGTGAATGCTTGTATTGAGAAATTCTATGGGGATAGCTATGTCCATCATTACGTGTTGTAATTTTGTTTAACAGAAAAATATTTAAAAGAAGGAAATGAAATGTTTTGATTGGAACGATACACATGTTACTGGTGATTCAGAGTTGAGGATGAGATCCTCGCGTTTTAATGTGATTTGATATGTTTAAACCGGGCTACGAGCCGCGGTGGAAGTTATGTAAGGATGATATCCTTGTGATGGAAATTCTTGTGTTTAAATTCTTCCTTGTGAAATTAAAATTTGTACTATAGTACTAATAGGAAGTCATGCCTGTTAGGTTTATTTGAAAATATTTGTATCAAAAATTATCTGTGCATAATTTACCAAATTCTTGCTATAATTATTGAGATTTAACCTACAAGGTAGGTGCCACCCATGTGGCGTTAAATGAGACACGTTAATTCGGGTAAATAATTATGAGCTCTTCATGGATCGCAATGAGAAATCCGACCGGAAGTGGAAATTTTGATATCGAGGTCGGAATGCGATTCCGGAAGTTGGAGCGGGTCCGTAATGTCGAATATGACTTGTGTGCAAAATTTTGGTCAACTGGACGTGGTTTGATAGGTCTCGACATCGGATGTAGAAGTTGGAAATTTCTAAGTTCATAAAGTTTGGATTTGGGTGCGATTCGTGGTTTCGATGTTGTTTGATGTGATTTCAAGGCTTGACTAAGTTCGAATGAGGTATTAGGACTGAGTTGTGTTATTGGACGGGGTTCCGGGGGCCTCGGGGTGTGTTTCGGGGGTGGTTTCGGACCATTTTTCTCTATTTTGCTGCTGTTGTCTTCTGGTGGATCTAGTGTGCTATGCGATTGCGTTCCCTTGTGTGCGATTGCATAGAAGGAAATTCGAGGGCTGATGGATTTGGCTTGTGCGTTCGCAGAAAAGGGGGTGAGAACGCGGTGGCTTGGGGTGTGATCACTACGCGAACGGGGGATACGGTGTGCGAACGCGTAGAAGGAATAGGGCTTGGGGGCCGTTTGGCCTATGCGAACGCACAGGAAGCCCTGCGATTACGGAGGATCAGGGCTGTTGCCCTTCGCGAACACACTCGTTATGTCGCGAACGCAGAGAGGAAAATTGAGCATGGGCAGATAATTCTGTTTAAACCCATTCACACACTTCTAGCTGATTCTGCTCGCACCGAACTATGCTAATAGCGTTTACCTGGGTCCATATTAACCCACTTCCTCTCATGACACGCTAGAACAACCATCATAGCCGAGACAAACACCCCACAATCCACAACCAAATGAACCAAACGCCTTCCAGGCATAAATTCTCAAATAAGTAATATTACACTTGTTTATACTCAGCCCAAATCTTCAATCCATTAAGTGAATACATGTCACACTCATACGATCATCCCGTGGTCATGCTCCCACAACCTTCAACACAATGTAGCAAGTCTGCACATCCATACCACCGACCACACTAATGCCGCAAAACACATCAAGAACCCATGATCAAGGTACAAAGCCCCTTCCACCGAAAATCGATCTCAGGGGACACTGAAGATAACACCAACTTACTCTGAACTTTCAAATCACTTTTTCTTGCTCATACGAGCTCCTGACATCCTTGTTTACACCGAGCCGCAATCTCGATTCTCACTTTCAGTTACATACTGCTTACCGCACCTAACATGCCAATATGAGATGGCGCAAGAATTCCATCATAACTTCTGAACCACTAATAGGGTGAACACTTAATCATATAGAAACCTTTTTACTTACCTCAATTCAAGATAACAATAACAACACTCAATACTCACTCATCCTGAGTGACCTTGATTCACGAGACCATGCTGTCTCAATCTCACAACCCGTTTCATACCCTTATGATAATCTTTCTACAACCCGGAGTTTATTTCTCTCACTCCTCCAATACTATCCTACACGCTGAAAATAACATAGAGCACTCCAAACTTTTCCCTCTCTCTGAAATTACTCCGCAAAAGCTCAATTCTTAATCATATTGCTGCCTGAAACCCTGGTCCAACAGGGCCAACTTTTGCACACATTCATCAAATCCCATGCACAATCACCGTTTTACTCATTTCCCTTAGCTGTAATTACTTGCCAACACGATGAAAATCCTCAACCCCATGAGAATACAATCCTACAACCCAATGGCAGGTGATGGGACTCCACCACTTAGCCCGAACATACTTTTTGCACCAGTCTAGACCCTGCTGAGATCCTTTCCCATTTGCTAACATGATCTTGCTCAACCTACCCGTCCAATTCTTCCAAATTCTATTGTTGGCACTCCCTAAATACTCAAATTCTCTAGAATCATTCACACATTCTGCCTCCTATCGAATAGCCACTAGAATCCCTCACAGAAACTTGCCAACCATGCCACTGTTATCCTACTCACAGGAGATAACTCACCTGTGGAGATCACCAACTAACACCTTCCAAAGACGCTGAAATGCACACTCTCTGCAACCTCAATACCCCATCCTAAGCCTGCTCTCATTCACCAACCTTACCATTCCGTCCGCTCTTCATGGACATTAACAAAACGCGCTACAAAATCTTCTAATTCACCATTACGCCGCCATTCTCCCACTTTAGTTAACCTGATTCCTTGAAGCACCACCTGTTTTCCTTCATCATATGCTGCCCAATTCAATATCATTCTCTGTAGCTCTTAAACCAGCAGTTCACCACGACTTCAAACTCTCCGAAGATCATCTTTCTCGAGCTGCCTTCATTATCAATACTTATCCAATACTGAACCACCGAACCTCAATGTCTCTGACAACCTCTTCTTTAATACTTCTTCACAATACTCTGACCCCATGCAACCGAAGAATCCATAGCACCGACGAACTTATCACATTCCATTCGATCAGTGACAATGACATCACATCACATCACAGGTACATATCCCACCTCACTTGAAAACACCAAGTCTTACTACTTTATCAATCCAAAACCTGACCATTTATAGTCCAAATACCTTTCCTCTACCGGAACTAAAATGCTCAAATCCCGAAATCACGCCCTGAGAAGACTTCCCTTAAATCCATTCATCACCCCCAACATATGGGCAAGCATTCTATCATCATATCGACACCGCGCGATAACCAATCGTAAGTATCATAACAATCTGAGCATAGCCTCAAAGTTCTCAATAATACAGCAACCGAGCTGAAAAACATAATATTCCTCTGCAGGGCAACAACAACAGCCCCAACCAACTACACATGGAAAACATCTCGCACCATATTCGTAGCACTATTTCAATTCCTCAAATTCCTAATTCATAGCAAGCGCTCCGCGACGCGTAATATTGAGTAGGAAGAAACATAGGCGTAAGCCTTAAAGGAATCAAATCGCACAATGAAGAATCAAGAAGGGAAGTACTCCTAACAGCCCTGTAGCCTCTCGAAGATAAGTATAGACTCTTTCGTACCGATCCGCAAGACTCTACTAGACTTTCTCATGACTCGTGAAACCTAAGGGAACCTAGAGCTCTGATACCATGTTGTCACGACCCTAAATCCATAAGGTCGTGATGGCGCCGAACATCATTGTCAGGCAAGCCGATCATCAAATAGTTAAGTGAAATTTTTCTGTTTTAGCATTTATAAAAATCATTACCTTTTACTTTATTACATAAAAACTTAATAAAATCCGTTAAGTAAATACAATGGTCTAAATATTCTATTTTAGCAAATATATCCCAAACACATCCCAGAACCCGGTGTCACAAGTACAGGAGAAATTTCTAAGAATTTTACAATTTCTACAAAGCTTGTCCGAAATACAATTGGACAAGGAAATTAAAATAAAATAAAACAATACGAGGGAGACTCTGTCAGCTGCGGATCGCCTCCGGATAATGCAGCTCGCGTAAGTCTCCAAACCAACCACATCGCTATGAAGGTAACTGTGCAATAAAAATGCACAACAAGTGTAGCATGAGTATGAAAACAACGTGTACTCAGTAAGTCGCCCGCCTAACCTCAGAGAGGTAGTGACGAGAGGTCGAATTAGACACTTGCTAGAGGTCAATTTAGTATATTCGAATGAGATGCTAATCATGAGTATCATAGGCAAAATTTAATAATAATCAAGGATAAGAAATATCAACTTCTTTAACATTTAACACATTAAATCTTCGTCATTTCAGTTGGCAATTTTTCAACTTCTTAGGCCAATAAACAATAATAATTACAGGAAATACGTAGCAATTATAATGCACAAGAAGATGTCGAGGGTCGAACGAAGCGGACCAACAATAATAAAATGTGCACTGCCGAGGGTCGAACGGCCTGAACCATAGATGCATCTATCTGCCCCGCTCGCGAATCGAACATACGACGCGGTTAACATAATACCAGGGCTTCCCCGCTCGCGAATCATACCTACGACTCGGGTCCCCGTATAAATATACATAAATACAGGGTCATCCTGGTCGCGAATCATACATGCGACTCAGGCACCCAAAGTTACACATATTCACACCAATAAACCACATTTTTATCAGGAAAATTTGATGTTCAATGAAGTGATAAAATTCTCCTTTTAATAAACATGAGAATAGTATTTAAAACCTTTTTGGATATTTACTTGAAAATTTCGATAGGGTTCCAAACTCTGTAGATTTATCCGAAACACAATTATCCAAGGAAGAATCAATTCTCCTTCTAGGTGATTAAGAAAAGTAAACTCTATCCTTCTCAGATATTTAGATACTAATTGAAAGCATCACATGATATTTTACTGACAAGATCACAAGTACAACAAGTAAATCATGTTAGTGGTAACGTAGCCCCCACAAATAATAGCATGTATTTATTTAGTTCACATATGGGGACAATTCCCTCTCACAAAGTTATAAAGGAGACTTACCTCGCTTCAGAATTCCATAACCGGCTTCCAAGCCCTTCCGACGACTCCAATGGACGCACAACGTCCCAAAACTATCCAAATAATGATAAACCAATGAAAATATACTCTAATATTTGTAACAATTCAAATTATATAAGTTCCCAACTCCGCTCGAAAAGTTGACCAAAATGCCCTCGGGCCCACGTGCCCGGATTCTGAAATTTTTCGAAGATAAATTCTACCCATAGCTTTACTAACTCAATTATACAATTTACTCTAGTTTATATGCTCAAATTCATGGTAAAAGTCCAAAATTCCAAATTCTAGGTCTTCCCCAAAAATCCCAAATTTATACTAATTTTCCATGTCTAAATCCATGTAAGATCACATATTTAACTCAAAAATAGCAAGAAATCACTTACCTAATGTTGCTTGGTGAAAATCCCTCCTTGAGCTCTCCAAAATCGTCCAAACCAAATGAAAGAAATGGGCCAAAACTCGTGTTTAAAATAATCTGCCCAGGCTTCATCGAGTTCTACCTTGCGCTGTGCAGGTTGTACATCCTATTATAATTTTCCCTTGATGTACACCTTCTGTTAAAACGCTCATAGCTCTTTGTAGAAATATCCAAATTACAAACGGTTTGAAGATTTAGAAACTAGACTCGAAGATCTTTCGTTTGATAGGCATTTGACCATATAACTCTTATATATTCCAAGATATGAGCTTCCAAAGTCAGCTCCATGCATTAGTAAATTCTATCGAAACTGCTTCACCAGCCATCTTCAGTCGATCATAACTTTCTTATCAAATGTCCAAATCATGAATGATTTAACATTCTGGAAACTAAAATGCAAGGGCTACAACTTTTACGTTTTTCAAATTTTCATATTCCGTATAGATTTTGATATATACGCTTCCAAAGTAAGCTCTTCGATGCATCAGTTGCTGTCCAAAACAGATTTGCAGCAGAAATTTCAGCAGCTATTTTTGCCTGAAATCCATTCTGTTAGCCTTCCGAAATCCACCCGAGGCCCTCGGGAGCTTAACCAATTATACCAACATGTCCCAAAACATGATACGAACTCGCTCGAGGCCTCAAATCATATCAAACCACATCGAAATTCTGAATCACACTCCAATTCAAGCTTTATGAACTTTGAAATTTCAACTTCTACATCTGATGCCGAAACCTATCAAATCACGTCCGGTTGACCCCAAATTTTGCACAAAAGTAATATTCGACATTACAGACGTGCTCCAACTTTCAGAATTGGAATCCTACTTCGATATCAAAAAGTCAAACTCTCGGTCAAACTTCTCAAAAACTTTCAAATTTCTATCTTTAGCCAAATGACTTCAAATGACCTACGAACATCCGAATTCACTTCCAATCACGCTCCCAACTGTAGAATCACCATACAAAGCTATTCCCAGACTCGGAATCCCAAACGGAAATCTATAACACTGAAATGCCTTATAGCCCAAATTTATGAAATTATTCTAAAATGCTATCTTCCATAATATGCGCCGAAACGCTCCCGGGTTATCCAAAGCCCAATCCAGACATACGCTCAAGTCCAAAATCATCATACGAACCTGATGGAACCTTCAAATCCTGATTCGGAGGTCGTTTAATAAAAATTCCAATCTTAGTTGATTCTTCCGACTTAAGGCTTCCGAATTGATAATTTTCTTCCTAAATTGACTCCAAACTTCCTGAAATTCAAATCCGACCACACCTACAAGTCATAATACTTGAAATAAAGCTGCTCATGACCTCAAACTACTAAATGACGCGCTAGAGCTCAAAATGATCGGTCATGTTGTTACAGAACTGATGTGATTTGCACCTTTTGACTTGTTTGATGGTTGCGTATTAGGTTCTGGCATGTGTCTCACCTTCCCTTAGATTTTAAATATATGATGATGCCTTGGTAAATATGAATAGCATGTGTTATGACTCTTATGGCTCGTTTTCTTGACTTGTGTTCACTTTGGGCTTTATGCTTAATATATCTCTTGGCTTTGTGAATACTTGTTTGATTGAGAGTCGGAACGAGACCTTCCTTAGTGAGTCAAGTGCCATGTGTGAAATGATTTTTTTTATAGTCCATGTTATTGCATTTAAGTCTAGAACTTTCCCGAAATATGAATTGAAGCGAAATTCTAGGTGTTCCCCGGTTTGAAAAGTGATGATAGGCTTTATTTGATCTTTATGAATTTTGTTGCTTATCACAAATAAAATCATCCCTAGATACCCTTTTGAGCCTATAAGACTTTCTTTGAGCACCCACATACAAGCCTATCCCCTTTAGTTCTTAATTGAATCATTTTGATCCTTATATCTCTTAAAGCATTTGAATTGCAAAGAAAGCGCTAGAAAGAAGTAATGAGAAAACTTGGGGTAGCTTATGAGTGGAACCAATAGAAGGAAGAAATGTGCATTTGTACTTTAATGAAAATCCACTAGTGGCAAGGAAAAAATACAAAAAGAGAAGAAAAGAGAGAGAGAGAGAGAGAGAGAGAGAGAGAGAGATAAAATAGAAGAATAATTGAATAAATAAAGTTTCTTATTTTTGCTAGTGGATGTGATATGAAGTAGTGTGTAAAGAAGAAGGATGAATATTTTGGAGTGAACTATTTTGTGATGATTAAAGTGGATTGAAAAAAATTGCGCGTAAAACTTGAATACGTGATGTGTTAAAGTGCTTAGAAAGGTTAGCCACTATATTGCAGATATGTCCTACCCCTCCCTTAACCCACATTGCAACCATAATAAGTCCTAGTTGATTTCAAACTGAGTGGACCTACATTCGTAGAGGTTTACATAAGGCCTATGGTACCTTTTGCGTGCATGTGACTTCTTTGAGAGAGTGAGTGATTTTTATTCATATGTGTGAGTCCTTAAACTATATTCGATCATGTGATTTGGATGTGTGGACTGCTTACTCTTTGTTTTATTGTGAGAGCACATGGTTTCACAAAGGATAGGTAACGTTATTATACCTCTCTGTTAGATTAGGTATTCAAGCCTTAGGTGCATTATGACATTAAGTTAGTTTTCTAGTCTATGGTTGTTATAATCATGTTGTTCCTATTTTTGATGGTTTGAAATTGAGCATAAGTATGGGAAGTGTATTTTGACAGTATATGCTAGAGCTTGATTGTTGCTATCAACTACGGTCATAGGTGTACTGTGTTGTAAATGTGTGGCTTGTTGGGTCCATGATGAGGAAGTGTTTAGTTGGTTGACTCGAGGGCGAGAAATATTTAAGTGTGGGGTGTTGATGTCGTGCGATAATTCTATATATTTTGACATTATTTACCCTACTTGCTTGTTGTTTGGATGCTAATTTGTGCGACAATTCCGCTTAATAGAGCTTATTTCATGTGTAAGAATGCTTGGACATGAATTGGAGAGAAGTTTCATGAAATGGTACCTCATGGCTACAAAATGGAGAAGTAAAAGAAGACGTGCACGACAACAAAAATTCGGTGCTATAGACAGTGCCTTGCGCCAAAAAGACAGTGATACAGACAGTTCCTTGTGCTGAAAAGATAGTGCTACAGACAGTGCCTTGCACCAAAATGACAGTCCTACAAATAGTGCCTTGCACCGAAACGATAGTGCTACAGGCAGTGCAAGGCGCCATCAATTCCATCCGAAAAGAAGTTTAAGTCTTCATTAGAATGAGAAATGTAAATTCAGCCCTTACCCTATAAATACCCCTAAAAGTTAGATTTTGAAGGGTTAGACATCATTAGAGAGTGTGAGACATCAGTTGAGAGGCAAGAGGCTACGGAATACTTCGAAAGCACGAATCACTTGAGTTTTTTCTCTCTGCATCCTTTAATATGTAGTTTAATGCTTTTGAATATTACTATGATTGTATACTATTATGAATAGCTTATTTGTAATCTAGGATTTTGATGGAACCTTTTGTAAGATAAATTCTCGTTATGTTTTTATATAATTGAACTATTAAATTTCTCTACTTGTTCAACTACGTGTTTACTGTTGTTGATTGAATGGCCATCAATTCACTGTGCCTATTTATTATGTGTTTCTTGAGAAAGGATACATATTTAGGTGGTTGTTGAACAACGTCACTCCTAAGGTATATGAGAGATGGATATGGTAGGTTTAAAAGCAGGATTAGAGATAACGAAGCTTTGGCGTGATCATAGTGAGCGGTGAAATAGTGCAAGCTAGCGTAATTCGAGAGAATATGACTAGTACAATATTGTAGTTGCTCGAGAGAGAGAATTACGATAAGTCGAGTGTGCATGATCAGTAGAGAATACTTGGGCGAAATTATAGAAGTCGTAGTAGGAAGGATTCCAACAATTGAGGAAATCATAACTCTAGACCTCCTTAATCTTTTCTCCAGCCCTTCGTATCCGTAGTTATTAATTTACTACTTTAATTTGTTAGTTAATTAGTTAGATATAATAATCTTAATATTTACAACTTATGAATTGTTCGAGCTTGTCTTCTGAGTGATATTGAATAGTTATGGTGAAACCTTAGTTCTCTGTGGGATTCGACTACGGACTTTTAGACCGGATTATATTTGTAGCGACCGCTTATCCTTTTAGGACTAGAGTTGGGCGTGATCAATGCTGTTGTACAAGATTTCTGGGTAGAAGACTTCAAAGGACCCGAATCCCTTGCAGGCTACTCTTGCAAAACTGCTACAAAAGTCACAGTAAATAATTTCGTGTTTTCTGGCCTAAGTGCAGCAGGAAACACCTCAAAAATAATCAAGGCATCAGTAATTTGCATCTCAATTCCCTGGCCTAAACATACCCTAGTGCTAAATCTCTATGTGTTTCATATTCAATCAATAATACTTACAAGAGTTTCATGTGTTTGAGAGAGAAAATAAGAAGAAGAAGAAGAAGAAGAAGAAGAGGAAAAGAAAGGAGGACGAAAGGAGCGCAGAGGTCGCATGAAGAAGGAGGTGTCTGAAGTTGTAAAAATTAGGATATAGATTAAATAATTTTAAAAATATGGGTATAGGTTAAATGGAGGCGACCAAATAGGGCGCCCCGTGCAATTTTCATATAATATTTGGACCATCTTTTGTTTATCCCATTAAATATAAGATTTATCTTATGTAAATTTCTCTTAAGGAATTTTTACATTAGTGTACTTCAACATGTCATTTGTCACGACCCGATTTACCCTCCGAAAGGTGTCGTGATGGAACCTAGTCTCTGCAGCTAGGTAAGCATACTATTAAGGGAATAATTGAAGTAAAACACAGATATATGGGAAATAAAGGCAATGATATAAATAACATACTGGCCGCTCGGTTCATAAAAAAATACTTTCCCAATGACCCAGAATGTCACAAATAGTCACAAACTTCTAACAACTAATGCAGCTCTAAACAAGTCTGGAAAATACATAGGAACAAATCTAAACGATAGAATAGAAGGGGACTCGGAGGATTCTGTGGACACGGAAGAAATACCTTGCGGTCTCCTAGAATTAGCAGCAACAACTATCCACGAGGCTGATAGCTCGTACATGGATCTGCACACGAAAACATGTGCATGAAAGGGCATGAGTACACCACATTTAGTACCCAGTAAGTGCCAACCCTAACTCCGGTCAAGTAGTGACGAGGTCAGGTTAAGGCCCTACTGGAGTAAATATAATCAATTTAAAACATTACAAAAGATAAGTAGATTTTTCAGTAACAGTTTAAGAAAATGCTCGAAAACTTAACACAAGGTGGAATCTCCAGGGATACTATCCCGTATTTCTAGATGATCATGCAGTACACGGGGATCTCCCGAAATACGTCTGTACTCCAAAAATAAATATGCAGTATATGGGTATCTCCCAGAATACATCCGTACTCCCAAAATAAATATGCAGTACAGGGGGATCTCACGGAATACGTCTGTAGTCCCAAAATAAATAAGCAGTACAGGGGGATCTCCCGAAAAACGTCTGTAGTCTGAAAATAAATATGTAGTACAGGGAGATATCCCAGAATATGCCTGTGGTCCCAATTTAAATATGCCATGCAGGATGAATGACACGCATAACATTGAATGTGCACATTTTATACTAATAACAGGTAAGGAAAATAAGGCCCCACACAACAATTAGTATCAAATATCCTAAGGGGGAAGTACACAACACAAGGTTTGGCAAGCCACTTACCTCAACCGCTCAAATAACCTTGGAACCACGTTCTTGCCACGAGTACCCAACTCCGAATGGCCCGAATCTAATCAATTTATTACATAATGTAAATATAGCTATAAGCAACTAGTTCAACTAATAAATTCGAAGCTAAGACACGAAATTAGGAAAAATAGCCCAAAAAGTACCCCGGGCCCACGCCTTAAAATCGGGTAAAATTTAAAAATTATGAACACCCGCTCACTCGAATAAAACTCATCAAAATCCAACATCAAAATCTCACTCAAATATCGGATTTTCAATTGCGGAACCTTTTCCCCCATTTCCAAACTTTTACCCTCAAATTCCTTGATTAGATTGAAGAAATTACTATAGATTGATGAAATATTGTGATGACCCAAGGGGTCATTTTATGAATTTAGACACCGTTCTAGGCTTATTCGCCATAAAAAGATTAATTTTTAACTACCTCAATTCGCGTGCGCAGTCCGGACGTGAAACCGTCAAGCTTTTATGTGAAAATAATAGAAATAATAATTTTTAGAATTAAAATTTTTATTATAGTTGACTTTGGTCAATACTTTGAGTAAACGGACCCGGATCTGTGTTCCGACAATCTCGGGAGGTCCGCAGTAAAATATGGGACTTGGGCGTATGCCCATAAATGAATTCCGAGGTCCCAAGCCTTAGAAATCAATTTTTGAAAGAAATTATTTTGCTGAAATATTAATGAAATAAAGAAAAGAATTAATGTTTGAAACCATTAGTATCGGGCCCGTATTTTGGTTCCGGAGCCCGGTACAGATTTGTTATAGTATTCGAATGTTAACTGTGAAATTTGGTGAAAACAGAGGTTATTTGACGTGCTTTGGACGTCGGTTGAGAAATAATGAACTTTGAGTGTCCTTGAGAAAAATGACGAGTTTTGAGGTTAATTCATAGTTTTACATGTTATTTCATGATTTGATCGCACGAGCAAGTCCGTATGATGTTTTTAGACTTGCGTGCATGTTTGGTTTAGAGCCCCGAGGGCTCGGGTGAGTTTCAGATAGACCACATGGTGTTTTACACTTATGAAAATTTCTATTTTTGCTGGTTCTGGTGCGCAGGAAATTAGTGCTATGCGATAGCATAGCCCTATCCGCGATCGCATAGTGCATGTTTCAGGGGGCCATCAGTTGTGCTATGTGAATGCATAGCTACCCATGCGAACACATAATATAATTTGGGCTTGGGGGGAGGGGTGCCCAAGTACCCTCTACGAACGAACCTCCCCCCCCTTACGCAATCGCCAAGGACAATAAGGCCTGACCCTATGCAAACGCATAGAGGGCTTGCCCAGCTATATAAATACCTCTTTAACACGAACATAACCCTTTTTCTTCATAATTTTCGAACCCCAAAGCCCTAAGGACGATTTTCTTCATCAAAGTTCATCCCCAAGTTGTTGGTAATCAATTCTAAACTTTACTCTTTCAATTACCCAATGTTTTGCATCACATTTAAATCAAAAACTAAGAATTTTCATGGTAAAAATTGAGGATTTGGGTAGAATTAGGAAATTTTATAAAAATCGAATCTTTACCTCGAATTGAAGTCGAATTTCGAAACTAATTGTATATTCGGGCTCGTGGGTGAATGGATAAACGTAAGTTGGTCCGAACCCCGAGTTTGGACCAAGCGGGCCCGGGGTCAGGTCTTAATTGTTTTTTAGAAAACTTAGGAAAAATTATAATTTTCAGTAAAGTTAGTTGCTTTAGCATTAATTAATGATATTAAGTTAATTATGGTTAGATTCAAGTGTATTGGAGGTGAATTCAAGAGGAAAAACTATAATTTAACAGTGAGTGGCCTGCGAAATTGAGGTAAGTGCTTGGTTTAACCTTGACTTGAGGGAATAGGAATCCCCAACTAAATTGTTATGTGAAATTTCATGTGAGTGGTGTATAGGTGAAGTGACGAGTATCTATGCACCACCAAATTGTCTGTTTACATGATCCCCTCCCCATTTCCAATCTAATTGCTTCATGTTTTTAATTGTTTCATGTTCATTGTTGTCTTCTATAATTACTTGGCTTGTTATACTGTTGTGAGCTTTGTTGCAATCATGTTTGGGAAAGTATTAGTTGTTTCCCTTGGTTTCATTGTGGTACATAAAGACCGAGTGGGTTGACATTGTTTTTACGAGATGTATTTATATATATATTTTTGTGTGTGTATGTATATATGTATGTATGTAATGTATGTATGTATATATGTATGTATGTATGTATATTCCTGTTGGTTCATTTTGAGATACTATTTATGAAGTTTGTGAGAACTACCGTTTATTGTTTATGACTGTGATAAAGGTGGACAAGGGAAATAAATATATATGACTGTGATAAAGGTGGAAAGGGGAAATAAATATATAAGATTGTGATAAGGGTGGACATGGGAAATAAATATATGTGACTGTGATAAGAGTGGACAGAGGAAATAAATATATATGACTGTGATAAGGGTGGACAGGGAAAATATAAATATATGACAGTGATAAGGGAGGATAATTATGCTTTACCGATTTTTATTACAAAAATTTGGAAGTTTATTGTTTTATCCTACCGTTTTCCTATAACTTTCACATTTGGTTATTTTAAATTAAAGTTTGGAAACTTGGAAAGTGGTGTGAAATATTTGTGATAGCCGAGGCCTGGAATAGGTGACTGAGTTATTTTATCTATTCACTGTTGCAGTTATATTTTCTTGTTGGCATAGAATTGTTTTATATCTTTATTATATACATATATTGTCACAGGCTAAGTTATAATTGCCCCGACTTAGCCTCGTCACTACTTCGTCGGGGTTAGGCTCGGTACTTACTCAGTACATGGGTTCAGTTGTACTGATACTACACTCTGCACTCTTTTGTGCAGATCCAGGTACCGACCAGCAGTAGAGATTTTAGTGGCAGCTATCTATTATCCGGAGACACGAGGTATATTTGCCGGCGTTTGTAGATCCCCGAGAGTTTTCTCTTAGTTCGTAGAGACTGTTTTATAATTTTCCTAAAATAGTTATATTATTTCTTTCAGCCCATTAATTGTAGTATTCTTTTTTAGTTCGTGAATTGTGACACTAGACCCTGGGGTAGTTTTGGAGTTATTTATATAGTTAGTTCGTGGATCGGTTTATTTATTTGTTTATTATTTTATATTTGGAGTTATTCTTTGGAAACCATTAGATTTAAGTTTACTTTAAATTTAATTTATTATGTTTGAATGGATAATCAAAGGAAACTAGCTAATCGAACTCTAACATTAGCTTTCCTAGCAAGTGTGGTGTTAGGCTCCATCACGATCCTTAAGGTTACGAAATTGGGTCGTGACACGTTGGTATTATAAAACTAGGTTTCTTAGGTCTCACAATTCACGAACGAGCTTAGTAGAGTCTGAAGGATCGGTATGGAGACGTCTGTACTTATCTCTTAGAGGCTATGAAGTTAGGAACAATTTCACGTCTATTCTACTCTATCGTGTGAATTTATTCTACTATTGATGATTGAACTTGTCTATTCTTGTCCTCTTAGAAATCTTGACAACGCGCAAAGCGTCTACAACCAGACAGGAGATGAAGGCCCAATGACAACTACGATTAGGGGAAGAGATAGAAGCAGAGCTCAGTCTAAAGCTCGAACATCAACACCTATTGTAAAGTCTCAAATGGATCTAGACGCGGAGGTTCTAGCTTAGTCGGTACATGTTGGACTAGTTCAAGTTCTAGAAGGATTTGTAGCTACTCCAGTGTTGTAGGATGCCCTAACCCGTTTATTGAGGTTGGACAAGTTTACCAAACTATTTCCACTCCATTTCAGTGGTATATCTTTTGAGGACCCTCATGACTTTCTCGACCGCTGCTGTGAAATATTGCAGAACATGGGAATAAGTTGAAAGCAACAGGGTTGAGTTATATGAGCTGTGAAGTTTAACATTGTGGATTGTCAGACATCATGACATCTATGTAGCAGGTTGATAATTCATTTCGGCTAGTGGTAGAAATTTTCCTAGACTTGGGAGAGTCATATCTTATCAAAGCACTCAGGCTACGTGCCCCATTGCAGTTACAACTCAACTTACATGACCAGCTAGGGAAAAAGGAGTTGGAATGTCCAAGGTGGAGGTCAGACTCCTAGAGGTAGAGACCCAGCCTGTTGATATACTTTCTATGGTATGGCTGAGGTTGCTATATCAGATAGTCTCATTACAATTGCAATTTCTAGTTATTATAAAGTCATAATTTCCTTAACTTGATTCGATTATGAGTATCTAAGAAAGTTCTCCTAATATGCTCCACTCATGAGAGAGCTTTGTAAACCTGAAATCTACTTATGTGAATACTTGTATTGAGAAATTCTATAGAGATAGATATGTCTATCAGTACGTGTTGTAATTTTGTTTAACGGAAAATATTTAAAAGAATAAAATGAGATGTTTCAATTGGCACGATGTGCATATTACGTGTGATTCAAAATTGAGGACGAGGTCCTCGCATTTTAATATGATTTGATACATTTAAATCGGGCTACGAGCTGCGGTGGAAGTTATATAAGGACAAGATCCTTGTGATGGAAATTCTTGTGCTTAAATTCTCTCTTGTGAAATTAAATTTTGTACTATAGTACTAATAAAAGTCATGCATGTCAGTTTTATTTGAAAATTTTTGTATAAAATTAATCTGTGCATAATTTTCCAAATCTGTGTTATAATTATTGAGCTTTAACCTACAAGGTAGGTTCCCGCCCTCATGGCGTTAGATGAAACACGGTAATTAAGGTAGATAATTATGAGTTCTCCATGCGTCGCATCTCGTTGTTAGTATTGTGAAGGTTTGAAAGGAGATTATTGTTAATGTGAAGTTAGTTGATGATTCTGCAATTGATTATGAGCAACTATCAAGATCATATTGAACCAAAAGGGTGCTCCATTTAAATGGTTGGACGAGTGTGAGGCGAGCTTTCAAAAGCTCAAGACAACTTTGACTTCAGCACCGGTGTTGGTGTTACCATCAGATTCGGTTCTTACACGGTGTATTTTGATGCTTCCCGAGTCGGACATGCAGAGTAGGTATCCCCACTTATTTGCTAATTTAGATAGTTCTCTATGTCCGTTCGAGGATGAACGTTTGTTTTAGAGGTGGAGATTGTGATGACCCAAGGGGTCATTTTATGAATTTAGACTCCCTTCTAGGCTTATTATCCATAAAAAGATTAATTTTTAACTACCTCAATTTGCATACGCAGTTCGGGCGTGAAACCGGAAAGCTTTTATATGAAAATATAAGAAACAATAATTTTTAGAATTAAAAATTTGATTATAGTTGACTTTGGTCAACATTTTGAGTAAACGGACTCGGATATGTGTTCCGACAATCCCGAGAGGTCCGCAGTAAAATATGGGACTTGGGCGTATGCCCGGAAATGAATTCCGAGGTCCCAAGCCTTAGAAATCAATTTTTGAAAGAAATTATTTTGCTGAAATATTAATGAAATAAAAAAATAATTAATGTTTGAAACTATTGGTATCAGGCCCGTATTTTGGTTCTAGAGCCCGGTACAGATTTGTTGTAGTACTTAAATGTTAACTCTGAAATTTGGTGAAAAACGGAGGTTATTTGACGTGATTTGGACGTCCGGTTGAGAAATAATTAACTTTGAATTTTCTTGAGAAAAATGATGAGTTTTGAGGTTAATTCGTAGTTTTACATGTTATTTTCATGATTTGATCGCACGAGCAAGTCTGGATGATGTTTTTAGACTTGTGCGCATGTTTGGTTTAGAGCCCCGAGGGCTCGAGTGAGTTTCGGATAGGCCACGTGGTGTTTTACACTTATGAAAATTTCTGTTTTTGCTGGTTCTGGTGCGCATGAAATTAGTGCTATGCGATTGCATAGCCCTATCCGCGATCGCATAGTGCAAGTTTCAGGGGGCCACCAGCTGTGCTATACGAACGCATAGCTACCCATGCGAACGCACAGTGTAATTTGGGCCTGGGGGGAGGGGAGTCGAAGTACCCTATGCGAACGCATCCCCCCCCTTACGCGATCGCCAAGGACAATAAGGTCTGACCCTATGCGAACGCAGGTAGGCACACGCGAACGCATAGAAGGCCTGCCCAGCTATATAAATACCCTTTTAAACATGGATAGAACCCTTTTTCTTCATAATTTTCGAACCCCACAGCTCTAAGGACGATTTTCTTCATCAAAGTTCATCCCCAAGTTGTTGGTAATCAATTATAAACTTTACTCTTTCAATTACCCAATGTTTTTCATCACATTTAAATAAAAACTAAGAATTTTCATGGTAAAAATTTAGGGTTTGGGTAGAATTAGGAAATTTTGTAAAAATTGAATCTTTACTCGAATTGAGGTCGGATTTCGAAACTAATTATATATTCGGGCTCATGGGCTCATGGGTAAACGTAATTTGGTCCGAACCTCGAGTTTGGACCAAGCCGGCCCGAGGTCAGTTTGAACTTTTTTTTTAGAAAAATTAGGAAAAATTATAATTTTTAGTAAAGTTAGTTCCTTTAGCATTAATTAATGATATTAAGTTAATTATGGTTAGATTCGAGTGTATTGGAGGTGAATTCAAGAGGAAAAGCTATAATTGAATAATGAGTGGCCTGCGAAATTGAGGTAAATGCTTGGTTTAACCTTGACTTGAGGGAATGGGAATTCCCAACTAAATTGCTATGTGAAATTGCATGTGAGTGGTGTATAGGTGAGGTGACGAGTATCTATGCACCACCAAATTTTCTATTTACATGATCCCCTCCCCGTTTCCAATCTAACTGCTTCATGTTTTTAATTGTTTCATGTTCTTTGTTGTCTTCTATAATTACTTGGCTTGTTATATTATTGTGAGCTTTGTTGTATGCCGGCTGATTATGGATCCTCACCAGAATGGGATCGATGAAATTCTTGTCTTGATGTTGTATTATTGATGACAAGGTGGCCAATGCGTCTATGAATTCATTATGAATTCTGGGGACATGCCGGAATTCTATCTTTGTGAGCCTCTTCTTCATTTCTTGTACATGATGCAAATATGGTAGTATTTTGGAATTAATTGTAGCCCATTCTCCTTGCACTTGATGCACCAGCAGGTCTAAATCGCCGATCACCAGCAGTTTCTGAATATTCATATCAACAGCCAGGTTGAGCCCCAATATGCAAGCTTCATATTCCGCCATGTTGTTAGTGCATGGGAATCTGAGTTTTGCAGACACCGGGTAATGATGACCAATTTTTGATACCAAGAAGAATCTGATACCTAGTCCTTTGAAATTTGCAGCTCGTTCGAAAAATATTCTCCAACTGTCGTAGGCTTCAACAATATCTTCTCCTACGAATGATATCTCCTTATCAGGAAAATACATTTTTAGGGGTTCGTATTCTCCTTCTATAGGATTTTCAGCAAGATGATCTGCTAATGCCTATCCCTTGACTGCCTTCTGAGTTACATAGATGATGTCGAACTCACTCAGTAAGATTTTCCACTTGGCCAGCTTCCTAGTAGGCATGGGTTTCTAAAAGATGTACTTCAGGGGATCCATCTTCTATATGAGATAAGTATAGGAACATAAGTAATGCCTTAGCTTCTGACCTATCCAGGTTAGAGCGTAGAAAGTGCGTTCTAGTAGAGAGTACCATGCTTCATATGGAGTGAAATTCTTACTCAAATAATATATGGCCTGGTCCTTTCTTCCTGTCTTGTCATGCTATCCCACAACACAACGGAAAGCTCTATCTAACACTGCAAGGTAGAGTAGTAGTGGTCTACCAGGCTTTGGCGGGACTAAGACTGGCGCTGTGGACAGATACTCCTTGATTTTTTCAAAAGCCTTTTAACTATCCCCGGTCCAACTGGTTGCGGCATCTTTCTTCAGCATCTTGAAAATAGGCTCACATATTACTATGGACTGTGCTATGAAACGACTGATGTAGTTAAGGCATCCCAAGAAACTCATCACATCCTTCTTGCTTTTTGGTGGTGGTAGCTCCTGGATGGCTTTAACCTTTGACGGGTCCAACTCAATTCCTCGGCGACTGACGATGAATCCCAACAATTTTTCAGCAGGAACCCCGAATGCACACTTTGCGGGATTTAACTTTAGATTGTACCTCCGCAGCCGGTCAAAGAATTTCCTCAAATTTTCTATGTGATCTATAGCCCTCTTGGATTTGATGATGGCATCATCAACATATACCTCTATTTCTTTATGTATCATATCATGGATGATCATTGGCATAGCCCTCATGTAGGTGGCCCCAGCATTCTTCAGACCGAACGACATCATTTTGTAACAATACACTCCCCATGGTGTAATGAAGGCTGTTTTCTCTGTGTCTTCTTCGTCCATCCAAATCTGATGGTAACCCGCGAAGTAATCTACAAAGGACTAGAGTTCATGCTTGGCATAATTGTCGATCAAAATGTGTATATTTGGTAGCGGGAAATCATCCTTGGGACTTGCTCTATTTAGATCCCGATAATCAACACAGACTCTGACTTTCTCATCTTTCGTTGGAACCGGTACAATGTTGGCAAGCCAAGTGGGGTATTCAACTACCCTGAGAACCTTGGCTTTGATCTGCTTGGTAAATTCTTCCTTTATTTTCAAGGTCATGTCTGGCTTGAATTTCCTGAGTTTCTGCTTCGCTGAGAGACACATTGGATTTGTAGGTAACTTGTGAGCCACTATGGATGTGCTCAAACATGTCATGTCATTGAATGACCATGCAAAGATTTCCTCATATTATTTTAGGAACCGAGTGTATTCTTCCTTCTCTAACAGTGACAAATGGATGCTTATCCGGGTTTCTTTGATGGTTTAGGAGTCTTCCAAGTTGACTATCTCGGTCTCGTCCAGGTTGGACTTGGGCTTGTTCTAAAAGTTCTCCACTTCTCTAACAATTTTCTCAGGTATTACATCCTCCTTTTCTATTTCTTCCGAATCACTGTCCTTATGTTGCGTTATCTCATTACATGTCACAGTCGTTGGTTCTTTAAGATAAGAAATAATAATATTGTAGGGATAAAGATATGAAAGAAAAATAGTAATATAAAAAATCAAACCATTTAGAATGTCAAACAAAATGATTTCAAATAATTTTTTTCAAAACGGACACTGAAAATATTATTTAAAATAAAATGCAAAAGAGGAAATCATTTTCGAAAGTAAACAATGTTATCAGCCTTGCTGCCCCGAGACTCGTCGGGCCCTTGATGGTTTAGCATTCCAGGTCTTGAGAGATGCTCCCTTCTCCACTGTCTGGATAGTGAGGCCGTCTTCCTCCTCCTCCTCAACTATTACACAACAATCCATATCATCGTCTTCCAAGAACAAATTCCTCAATGCTGCCAAGGCTTCTTCTTCCTCTGACCCCCATATTGTATTGGCCTGATGGAAGGTCTGATTCAGGTGTGGCACGGGTTGCCCTAGAGGATAGTATGGACCACGCCATGGTGGCGACCAATTCCGATATTCCTGCCAGGTATACTGATATCTGAGCCTAAAGGTTGTGCCATGGCGCTTCAGTTGTACTGGTTTGGAGATACCTTGAAGCTTTTTACCAAGCTCCTTACCAGGTTCATACCCTGTCCATGCCATTATGCTTTTGATTTTGATACTCCACCATTTATCCTTCTCAATCGTGTTGACACGCTCGATGCGATGGTAGGTTTCTCCAC
>ML371983.1:49594-100640 GCA_005239525.1 Nicotiana knightiana | reverse complement strand
TCAAGTATACGGTCAGGGCAAGGTTCACGAGAGGTCTCTGGTGTTCCCATTGTTAAAGGGGACGATCACTAACCGGGAGGAAAAATGTTAAAGGGGATGACACCAACCACGCACACTTGCTTTTACTTTCCAAGTAAGTGATTGGTTTGATATATTAACATTAAAATTCAAAATTTTCACCTGCATAAAAACAGTTCTCATCAAGCTACAACAACTCGGTAGAATCCCACTAGTGGGGTCTGGGGAGGGTAGAGCGTACACAGACCTCACCCCTACCCAGAGGGATAGAGAGGCTGTTTCCGGGAGACCCTCGGCTCAGAGACAATAGATCCGTAACAGCAACAGAAACCAGAAAAATAGTATCAGCATCGTAAAAGACAGCAAATAAATGGAAAGGCCAAAAAAACAAAAAAAAAGTGTGAAACACAACAAAAACGGCTAGCAATGCTAGACAAAACCCTATCAGACTAACCGGCACAACGAGGAGAGACGCTCGACTACCCTCTAACCTACAACTCTAATGCTCGACCTCCACACCTTCCTATCAAGAGCCATGTTCTCATAAATCTGAAGTCGCGTCATGTCCTGCCTAATCACCTCGCCTCGATACTTCTTAGGCCGCCCTCTACCTCTTCTAGTACATGTCAGGGTCAACCGCTCACACCTCCTAACCGGAGCATCTAGGCTCCTCCGCACGTGCCCGAACAATCAAAGCCTCGCTTCCCGCATTTTGTCATCTAAGGGAGCCACGTCCACCCTCTCCCGAAAACTTCATTCCTAATCTTATCCATCCTAGTGTGCCCGCACATCCATCTCAACATTCTCCTTTCTGCTACTTTCATCTTTTGAATATGTGACATCTTGACTGGCTAACACTCAATCCCATATAATATGGTTAATCTAACCACCGCTCTATAGAACTTACCTTTCAAGTTTCGGTGGCACATTCTTGTCATACAGGACTCCAAACACTAACCTATATTTCATCCATCCCACCCCGATACGGTGCGTGACATCCCCGTCGATCTCTCCATCTCCCTGGTACTTGAAACTCTCTCTCTCTTAGGGATGACTTGTGAGTCAAGCCTCACTTCCATGCCCGCTTCCCCCGACCCGTCACTGAACTTACACTCCAAATATTACATCTTGGTCCTACTCAACTTGAAATCTTTAGACTTCAGGGCCTGTCTCCATACCTCCAGTCCCTTGTTAACGTCACTTCGCGTCTCATTAATCAGAACTATATCATCAGCGAACAGCATACACCATGGCACCTCCCTTTGAATATGGTGTGTGTGTCAAGTGCGTCCATCGCCAGGGCAAATAAGAAAGGACTGAGCGCAGTGGCGTAACCCATAACCACCGGAAAAGGCTCTGAGTCACCTCCCACAGTCCTAACCCGAGTCACCTCTCATCAAGTTGTGCCATCATTTTGCGAAACACCCCTTCCGGGGGCTGTTAAGTGAAAATCACACTGAATACTAAAAACAACAGTATTCCATTAACACGAACACAAACTTCGCATCGAACACTTATACCAAGAACAGTTTTTTTTTCTTATAGCTCACGAAGAAATAACAAAGCTTAAGTAACAAAGTGAACTCCGTTTTACATATAAAAAGGTTAATAACTTCTTTCTCAGCTACTTATCCACTCGCCCGTTTCTTTATAAGCCAAAGCATTATTCTTCATAAAGATTGAACTATATCTCTCGTACAAACAATTATCGACACACGGATAATTCTAGGACCGGATATCATAACAACTTTAGATCACTCTTGGAAAGGATATCTTAACAACAGAAAATATTTCAGCGAGCTAAACAAGCCAAGCTATAAAAAAAAATTATAACCGAAAAATCCCCGAGGCCAAATGGTGCACAGGCTTTCGTCTGAGGTAGGGTTTGAACACCCAAGCTATAAAGTTTAATATATAAATAATTAAACCCTCCTTCAACAAAGCTAGAAAACACATCAAACCCAAAATTACCAGAAAACAACAACTTGCGCTACAAAAGCTGAAATCTTTAATCAATCAATTAATCAACTACGCCTCAATTCCGAATTAGTTGGGTCAGCTATACAAATACTCCGTATCACTTCTTCGTTACCTGGGTCTAGAACTGACTATATTTGCGAAACTCACATAAACAGTGAAAAAAGTTGAGATCTTGAAGTTTAAAAGCCTTTTTTTTAAATCAACAAAACATCTGAGAGTTAAACACTGTAAGCAAAAGTGTTAAAGAACAGTAAGGTTCGTTAAAAGAAAAAGATTTTACCTGAGACCCAGGTGTGAGAGACGCAGAAAAATTGAAGAAGCTGAAAAACCTAGAATAACTAGAAAAGGGGTGCGTCTTGTGTCATGAATTTCATGTAAAGTACCCGATAATCAATATGGGTTAACGGGTTACTTAACTTTCTTTCTTTTTTTCTTCATTTTGGTTTTTTGATCGACTGACGTGTTAATTATTTACTTCTTTTGACACCAACAAATTAAAGTATTTAAGTAAATACACGAAAGAGTAAAAAAAATTACACTATTAGTATATTTTAATCTGTTATAGTAAATTAATTATTATTTTTAATATGTAATCAATCATTGCTTATTATATTAAAAGTAACAATCTCAAATAGGTCAAGATCTAATTTCGGGTTATTTCTTGGTTAACATGATATGTCATAATCTCTTTGATTCCTTCATTTATGTGCCAAAATAGAGAGAGATTTGGTAAGAAAGTGGCAGAGACCTCACTCTTCCAATTTTCTCATTTTGGAAAATTATTAATTTTGTTTTATTTAAATAGAAGTTTTCAGAAATAGTAAAATTAATTTTTAAATAATACCGTAACAAAAAGAAGTATCGATATTTACAAGATTTTCATCTTTACTCATGCTATCTTAAAGCAATTTGAAAATGAAAATTAAATAATTTTCATCTATCCATACTATTTGAAAGCGATTTCAAACTAAATATTTCATATTCAAAATTAATTTTAAAAAATATAGCTTGTTAAACCTCAAAAGTTAATTTAAGTAATGAGATTTGTTCCTATTGTACTAGGAGGTTATATCTTATACACTTAATTGATGTGATAATTTAATCTATATGGTTTGAACTCTATTCTTCCTGTTTACCATGAAAATGGTAGTTATAATTATATTTGATTAAGTGGTTCTAAAAATATGTGATCTATTTTAATACCGGTTGTTTAGGCAGTAGATTTAGAGTATGAAGTGAGAAAAATGAAATAAGAGCGAAAGGAACTAAATTACGCTAACCCGGTATCGAAGAGGCCAGTCTCGAGGGTATCCGGGTAAGCCTCGAGGTCGAGCTTGAGAAGCTCGACTTAGGGCTATCGATAATTATGAAACAGTATTGTGGGCCTTAATAATGATCTATCTATGATCGATAACAAGAAATAAATGAAGAACTATAAATGAAACACAATAAATGGAAGCAATGAATCAATGGAATAATTGTAGAGAATGTTGTTGTTCTTCTATTGAATACCATGTGTGTTAGAAAGTGACAAAGGTCCCTTTTATATAAGAAGAGGAATCCCAACATAGTACATGTGTAATTATTACAAAGAAATATAGCTGGTACAATTGTTTAATGTAAAGAGAAATGGTTGGTACATCCATTTAATGCCACGGTACGGGCGTGTACTATCTTGTGTACTTTGTCAGCTTTAACCACGTGCCCCTTGCGGATTTCCCGCCTTTTCATGTCGACCCTTGGTTTGTATTGCCTCGAGGTCGAGGACCCTCGATGTGCCCCTCGATGCCGAGCTCGAGCCTTTGACCCTTCATCTTCATCGAAGTGGCCATGAAATCGGGCTCTTCGATTTTAGCCGTATACACTTCCATGATAAGAAATGGTTTTAACCTTTCGCCCCTACGACACTCATTATATGACGTCAGCCCCTTCAGAGCATTAAATGATTGTGACACGAAAAGTTGTGCAGAGGTCGCTGTCAATCACAATTCTCGAGAAGCCCATGAACTGTCACAGGTTCGACCTTCCCGCTTCAAGCTTGCCCAAAAGGCCCCTATAAATACTACAATTACTTGTCTCTTCATAATTTTGCATCTTCTTCTTCAAACCTTCATATTTTAACAAAGTGTTCTCTCTTCTTATCTCTGCTCACGTTTTTCCCATCTTCACTTCAAAACTCGATAGTTATCATGGCAAAGACTTCAAAAACGGTTCCTCAAAAGGAGGGGGTTGCTTCTACATCACGCCAGTCTAAGGGAAAATCAAAGACCCCTCCTACAATCGAGCAATGCATCCCTGGCCCTTTCAACACCATTTCTGATTTTACAATAGAAAAACCACCAATCTACACCGGGTCGATGCGAGCCCATGTCCCCATACATAAGTGTAGTATCGGATATCGAGAGGGTGAAACTTGACTGCCACTGGGGCGAGGCAGCCCGAGTAGAGATCCCAACGGCTTATGAAAGCATAGTCACGCACTAGGCTGGCTTTCTTAGTGTATACACATATCCCTTCACCTTAGGCCCCGTCGATTCTTCTTCTCCACCGGTTGACCCGGTGATTCTTGATTTTTGTCACCACTACCGAGTGACACTCGGTCAGATCTATCCTTCGTTCTGGAGGATTATGTATATGTTTCGCCATATTACCAATATGGTCGAGGGAATGATCTTCACTCTCGACCATTTGATCAGACTATATAGCCCTTAACTCTTCCATGGGGGCCTTATTAAATTACACCGTCGATCCACCAAAGTGTTCCTCGCCTGCATCGACGAGGATAGAGGTCGGGGACAGATGAGCCAGTTTGTGAGATTCCGAACCTCGTACATCAGCCATGTTGACAGAATGCCATTCCTGGAGGAGTGGAATATGAAACGTAAGTTCCTTTGAATCGAGCATGCTTTCGTTGTCCCTTTCTATTTCGACTGATTTTCTTTTAATTGTGTAGCTACTGTTTGGTTCCCCGGTGCAGTTCAGGACCTTCCGGGGTGTATCAAACGCTTAGACTCCAGTTTCCCGTACAATGAACGTGTATGGTGTGAGCTGGCCAAAACACGATGGCAGACCAAGAACCATGGTACGTCCATGTTGCTACTTCTTTCACATTCTTTGTGAGATTTTTGATGATGATGCTTTTTTGACATGCTATATTTGTGCAGGCCTTAGTGAAGCCGTGTTGATGAGGTCTCCCCCACCTGGTGAGGAAGAGGCCCCGAAGGCTACCAAAGATAGAAAGAGGAAGAAAGAGGCCCCGACGGGGTCCCCAAAATCAAAGAGGCCAAACACTCGAAGGCCTAAGATCGATGCTATGGTCTAGTCTTTAATGACCGCTGAGAGCCTACGGACCGAGGAGGAGAGCGACGATGCCTGCCCTCCCTTTGGTACAAAGGGCAAAGCGAAGCGCTGAGGCTTCGAGGGCTGTTGAGGGGTCGCCTGCTGAGCTTGAGGCAGCCGATGCAGGCCCATTGTTTGTAGAGGAGACCCTCGAGGAGGGTTTGGGCGCAGTCCTCGATACACTCATCGGACATGGCACAGTCCGTGTTGAGGAGCTCGAGGGGCTTGCTACTAAAGCTTTCTGAGGTAGGGAAGAAACCTCGATGGAGGCCGACATCGTTGGTGGTCTTCATTTGGGCTCGTCATTCTCTCCAGGGGAGATACGGGATGCTCAAGTTAGGGGTGTCCCGGGTCCAGAGACCTCTCGTGGAGAGGATGACGCATTCAGAGATTACTTCGAAGGGGTAGACGAGGAGACCGATGTTGATGCCCCAGTTGCCCTCGAGGAAGCCGAGAGGCTCCAAAGCATGTAACTTTTGAGAACAATATACTTATTCTCTGATCTTCTATTTTCGTTTTCTAATTTCCCTTCTATGTGTTGCAGGTCAAGAAGTTATATGACCAGTCTTTCTCCAAGTTGCAAGATGAGTTGACTCATTGTGGAGAGGAGCTTGACGATGTGGCAGGGACGGTTGAGCTCGAGGCTTTGTGCGCTCGAAGAGAGGAGGAACTGACCGGCCTTCGGGCGAGCTTGGAGAGAGCACTTGGGGAGAGGGCTGATTTCTCCGTGCAGGTATGTTAGTGTCCACATTCTCACCTTTTAGTCGTAAAAATCAATGGTGATTAACTTGCTTTCTGCTTCTCAGATTACGCAGAAGGATGCCCTGGTGGAGCGGCTTCGAGAGGAGGTTGCAGCCAAGGAAGCCGAAGTCATGGAGCTGGCTCGGCTGAATGATATCGCGGCTTCAGAGAGGGAGATGCTTCGGGGGAAGCTATCCTCGGCCCAAGATCTTCACTGAGGTTCTCAGGAGGAGGTTGCTGCACTAATGCGGTGAAGGCCGAGGCCAGTGAATATGTCTCCTCGTACAAGAGGGATGTCATTGCTGCAAATGAACGGGCAAGGGAGATATATGAGAAGGCCGAGCTGAAGCTGACTCAGGCAATTGCTTATGCTCGTGCACAAGCCAAGAGGCAGGCCCTCGAGGAAGTGAGAGCCAAAGGTGTCGATCTCTCTGCTGATATCGAAGAAGCCAGGGCCCTGGAGGAGGAACTCACAATGTCGGGTACATCGGACGAAGGCTCCAAAAGTGGCTCGGACAGCGGTGGAGGCATAGAGTAGTTTTTCTTCCTTTTTTTGCTTTTTCCTTCCTTTTGTACATGGGACCCTTCGGGGGAACTCTTGTAAAAAACACTTGTGTAAATATATTTTTGGAAATAGAACATTTTTGTCATATTTTGCATAAACTTAGTTCTGCAACCCTTTACCCACAATATGACTTTTATGCTTTGATTCTTCGCTTCCTCGGAACTCGTACTTGCAATAGGAGGTCTCCTCGAGATCGGGCACCTTCTCGAGGTTAGGTCGGCCTGTGAACTTTGTTCCTCGAACCCTCCACGACGGTATCATTTATGTGACATGACTGTGAAGTGACCAAAGTGGCCCCACCAGTACACTTCCCCAAATGCTATGACGACTTGTCAGAAATTGAATGGCCTTTAAGGCAGTTGGTTGGCCATATTTCGTTCTATAAATATTCTTGTTTCTCCTTAACTTTCTCGTTCCTTTTCCATTTTTGCGAAAATGGGTTCCCCCCCCCCTTTTTTACCTCTGCTTTGAGTAACCATGGCTGCCGCGCCCGTATATACTCACCAAGAAGAGGGAAATTCTACCTATGCTCCTATCACAGCTGGTGGTACACCGCCGGCGTATGGCAAGTTGACCGCATATTACTTTGCTCTAAAAAAGGATTTTTCAATAAAGAAACCCTACGATGCCTCGGGCCATCGAGCACATGNGGGGGGGAAATATGGTGCTGCAGATACCCTCTCGAGAAGAAAATGTTATGACTTATGTAGAGGGATTCCTAACCGTGTACACGTATCCGTTTACATTAGGCCCCCTCGACCGGCTTGTGCTCGAGTTCTGTAAAAGGTATCGAGTTACTTTGGCACAGATTCATCCGTCCTTTTGGCGGATAGTGCTAATGATGAGATATTTCACCGAAAAGGTTGAGCTTGAATTTACCCTCAGCCGCCTCATTAGGTTATATCGGCCCCAACATTGTCGAGGCCTGATTGCGTTGCGACGTCGATCCACGAGGCCTTTTATTTCCAGCGATGACGAGGACCAAAACGGGGGATGGATGAGTCATTTTGTTCGGGTGAGGACCGTCGACATCATTCCAGCGGAGTTCCTGCCTTTTCCTGAAAAATGGAAATTCAAACGTAAGCACCACATTGAGCCTTAGTGCCTTTTGTTCTCATCAACTTATAAGAGTGTTTATTTTTCTCTTTTTCAACAGTCCCGTAGATGCCGGGGAAGGTCCCTGATCTTACGGAATGGACTCGGAATTTGGAGGCTTCCTCGAGATATGATGAGTGCAAATGGCTTGATCTCTCGAGGGGCAGATGGGAAGCAAAGCACCACGGTATGAGTCGCGTGGTATCCCTTTTGATGAATGTTACCTTTTGTGTGTACTAACTCTATGCCACAAGTGTTGGTGGGTTCTCCGAAATGAGTCTGTGCCCCTTCGAGGAGAGGGAAAACCCGAGAGAGGAAAATAATAGAAAAAGATCCTCTATAAATAATGACATTCTTGATAAGTCGGGGCCTTCTCGGAGGCATAAAGGAGATGTCGTTGCTGAGGAGAGCTTTATATATGTCGGCCATTCTGCGGACATCGGCTCTCCTGGCGACGATGATTCTTTGTCTACGGCCCGGGCCGAGGGCCCTTCCTAGGTTGCCGGTTCTTCAGGCCTGGGACTTATAATTTCGAAGAAGGGGTTCCCCGAGAGAGAAAAAGCAAGAGTCCTCCACCATCGTCTGTTTCTTCCCTCTAAGGTACTTCGATGGATACTCGGGACCAGGGACCGCCCGGGCCAATTTAGGTTTCGAGTGAGCATACCCCTATTAAGAGCGGTTCAGCTGGGGCTGATGGGGCAAAGCCGGTAGATATATGTTCAACTTTCACGGAGGCCCAACGGCTCTGTTCCGAGGTGAGTTCTGATTAGCCCTGCTTGGTTTTTAGCTGTGAATCTTCATTCTTTGAACTGAAGTTTTTCTTTTGCAAGTCTTTGAAAAACTCAAGGCCAAACTGCTTCACTGTGAGGCCCGATTGCGGGAAGCTTCGGGCAAGAAAATATCTCTCAAGATTCTTTGCAGCGAGAAGACAAGAGAGTTGATACATCTTTGGGTGGAGATGCATCGGAGCCGAATTTTTGAAGGCAAACTCGAGCGTCGGGTAATCCTTACCCTGAAGGGGTATGTGCCTCCTTTTCGCTTTTGGAATTAACGCTTTGGTGCTTCAGTTGCAGGAAAAAATAGAAGCGTTGGAGCATCTTTGGGGCGAGGTTGGGCAAGTTAGGTCCGATTACCAAGCGTTGAAAGTGTAGGTAGGCGTGCATGTTGCGGCCCAAAGGAATGCTTTGGCCAAGGCTGCTGCCCTCGAGATCAACTTTGCAATGCCCGGGAAGATAGCTCAATTCAATCGAGCAGGATTCCCAAGCTCGAGGCTGATCTTCTAAATACGAAGGCAGAGGTTGTGGATGTTTGGGCCGAAGCTGAGGTGGCTCGAGCGAAGGCCGATAAGAAGATGGATGTTTACTTGAAAGACGCTGCCGATGCACGGGCTAAGGTGAGAGGAGCCTTCAACAGAGAGAGGAAGAGCATTGAATACGCCCGATGCAAGTCCCGGAGGGAGATCCTCGAATAGATACATGCTAGGGGATTTGACCTCTCGGAAGAGATAAAGCAGGCCGAGGCGGACGAGATTGATGCTAAGTTTTTCCTTTCTTCTTGAGCTGATGCTGATACTTGAAGGCCTCCATGGGAGCCGGTCCGAGGGGCCTTTGTGGGAGCTGGTCCCGAGAGTATAATAGATTTTCTTCTTTGTTATTTGCATAAGACTCATATGGGAGCATTGTAAATATATATTTGTAATACACACACACACACACACACACACACACATATATATATATATGGAATATTCTTTGATTTGATTTGCATGTTGGTAGTTAGCCCGACGAATTGGACTTTGAGATGAGACCCTTGGGGTTATAAATTTTCCCTGAGGCTCTTTAAGCTGGCGACTCGAGCTCTTATTGCTTTCGGTCAGTACGACCTTCGTTGTAGCTGGCGACATGGGCTCTTATGCTTTTTTGGCCCTGAGGCGCTTTAGTTAACCATATCGGGCTTAGTCTCCGAGTCGGGTTTTGACTCGATCTCGATGGCCCTCAGGTTTTCGAATTGGCCCGGAGGCGCTTTATGTCGGTATGACCTGTAGCTGGCGATTCGAGCTCTTACGCGTAAGCTCGATACGACTTTAAATGTAGCGAGCGACTCGGGCTCTTACGCTTTAGGTTGGTACAACCTTTAATGTAGCGGGCGACTTGGGCTCTTACGCTTTAGGTTGGTACAACCTTTAATGTAGCGGGCGGCGTGGGCTCTTATGCTTTAGGTTGGTAACCTTTAACCGGTTCTTTTCAAAGTTTTTCGAAGTAAATGGAGGTCTCTGATTTTATGGCAACAGTCGAACGTCTCCGAGTTGTGTTAGTTTGGCCGACTTATGACGGTGGTCATAGTGTTTGGCCGTAGCCTTTTAGTCCCCGAGTGAGATAGCCATGGCATCTATATCGAGGGTATGCCTTTTGGGTCTTACAAGTTTGATATATAGCCTTGACTTTGATACGGGGTTTATGCTTTGGGTCGGTATGACATGTAGCTGGCGACTTGGGCTCTTACGCTTTAGGTTGGTACAACCTTTCTTACGGTCTCACAGTTTTGATGTTGCCTCATGGAGGGTTGCGAGTTCAAAGTTCCCAGCCCTGAGGTCTTATGGCTTGGAATTTGATAATCTAATGAGCCAACTGTCGGGGGCAGTCCCCGAGTCAGAATTAATGTTGCCTCGAGAAGAGATTATGTTGTTGATATTGCCTTATAGAGGGATTATGAGTTCGAAGTTACCTGCCCTGAGGTCTTACGACTTCGAGTTTTTGGCGACTCGGTGGAGTGGCTGTCGAGAACAGTTCCTGCGTGCTTGCTAAATTTTTGGCCCTAGGGCTGTCTCTTGTGAAAATGGCAAGCTTCTTTGATGTGCAAAATATTTTGACAGAAGGTACTTCTCTGATTACTTGGTACAATTATACATGTTTTTCCATCGAGGGTTCGATTATTCTATGCGGATACGGTTCATTCGATCATTTGATCCGATACATCATTCTCCTATTGAGACCCTCTTCAGCATATTTCAGTGATCTCCCGGGGGGATGCCCTTCAGTATTCGAGTTTGATCAAAGAGAAGCCTTGTATACTTGGTGAGTTCTCCTTAGGTAGCATATAGATTTTGCCTCGTTTATAACCTCACCGGTAAAACCCTTTTGGGATAAAATCCGATGTAGGGGAAAAAGAGTGCAACACATGCTTTCAAACCTAAGGCCTTCGAGCTGGGAGGTGCTTTGACTCCTTTAAATCGAACACATGTACGCATGTTAGCGTATAGTGTGAAAGAAGAAGGGATAGGGTTGTACCTTAGCTGCGATGGTGCTCGAGCCTTGATACACTTTGGTTATCAGTTATGAGGATGTGGCGTGGTCCTTCGTTTGTTCCTACGAGGATGTAGTTTATGATTGTTACTCGGTTGTTTGCTTGTTTTTTGGCTCCTTCGATGTAGAAGGTGTCGGTGCCACATCGTGCACTGCTAACATTTCTCTTGTTGTGTGATGCTCTCCGTATACTATTTTTACTCCATCTTTCGTGGGGAACTTCATCATTTGGTGAAGGTTTGACGGCACCGCCTTCATATTATGGATCCATGGCCTTCCAAGCAATGCGTTGTACCTCATGTCACCTTCGATGACATGAAACTTGGTATCCTGAATTGTGCCGGATACATTGACCGGGAGGATGATTTCTCCTTTCGTTGTTTCGCTTGCCATGTTGAACCCATTGAGGACTCGAGAGGCGGGTATGATCTGGTCGAGCCACCCGAGTTGCTCTACCACCCTCGACCGAATTATGTTGGCTGAGCTACCTGGATCCACGAGCACACGTTTAATTTGAAATTTATTAAAAAGAAAAGAAATTACCGATGCGTCATTGTGAGGTTGAGACAAAGTCACGATGTCCTCTTCACTGAATGAAAGGGCGTTTTCAGGTATGTAGCTCCGAGTTAACTTTTCCTTGGTGATAGATACTTTTGTTTGCTTAAAAACGGGTCCCTGAGGGACGTCGACCCCACCAATAATCATATGGATGACATGCCATGGTTCTTCTGTTTCATTTTTCTTGTTTGCCTCTCTTTCCCGAAATTGATTTTTAGCTCGGTCGTTGAGGAATTCTCGAAGGTACCCTTTGATGATCATTCGGGCCACCTCTTCTCGAAGCTGTCTGCAATCTTCGATCCTATGACCATGGGTATCATGATATTCGCATATCAAATTGGGTTTCCTTTGTGAAGGATCTGATAACACGAGTCTCGGCCACCTGGTGTCCCTGATTTTGCTAATGGCCGATACGATGTCTGAAACATTGATGTTGGAGTTGTATTCAAATAGTCGGGGTGCCTCTACCGGCCATGCAAGGCCTGTCGAACCCCGTTTTACTCACGAGTCCCCGAGGATTCTGTCCTCGGTCCATCCTTGGGTCACTTAGAGGCACGTTCCGTCTCGGGATGTTTCTCCGATTTTCTACGTACGGTTGATATCTTTCTTTGTTTGGCCTTGGCTCTCTTTTTGGAAGCCTCGATCAAATTCTGCTTCTGTTGCTTCGAAGCTATCGATCTTCGCTCATTCAAGACCTGAGTGAAAGATTGTACTGCCCAATCTTCGGAGACCCGTGGCAATTCCATTCGTTCCAATTGAAAACACGACACGAACTCCCTTAACATCTCATTCTCCCTTTGCTTGATTTTGAAATATCAGATTTTCTCGTAGCGACTTTGATGGCACCAGCATGTGCTCTGACAAAGGAGTCTGCCATCATGGAAAATGAATCTATCGAGTTCGGAGACAGGTTATGGTACCACATGGCCCCTTTGGATAGTGTTTCTCCGATTTTTTTCAATAGAACAGATTCAATCTCTTCGCCTCTCAGGTTGTTGCCTTTCACAGCACAAGTGTAGGCAGTGATGTGCTCATTGGGGTCCGAAATTCCGCTGTACTTTGGGAGATCGGGCATTCTGAATTTCTTCGTGATAGGCATCAGAGCTGCACTTGACGGAAATGGCTTTTGCATGAACTTTTTTGAATCTACACCCTTTATGATCGGGGGTGCTCTTGGGATCTGATCAACCCTCAAGTTGTAGTCTCCATTTTTTTGTCGTTAGCCTCTATCTTCTTTTCGCCTAATTCAATCATTTTTGCGAGGTCTTCGAGCATTTTCATAATGGCGGGGTCGGCTGCTGACCCATTGTTGCTCGATCTTTCTGGTACCTATTCGACTCGAGGAGCCGTACCTGGTGATTCTATGCTCGGGGTTCTCTGATGGCTTTGTAGCTGAGCAATAGCCACCTGTTGTGCCTGCAACATTTCAAAAATAACATGAAGGCTAACTTCTCTTTCCCTTTGAGCAAGGGTTCCTTGTGCTGCACGCTGGTCTCCTTCACGAACACTTCCGTCTGTATGAGAGTTCACATCGACATGTTGGGCATTGCGTGAACCTTCATCGACAGGAATTTGCACTGGTGCCCCTTCAGGATTTTGTGGTGGCATACACCTGAAGCAGCTGCGCCATTTTCTATGTGGTCCTCAGGACCGTTGTTTTCATGTGCGTTTACTGAGCTAGACATTTTCTGACCTAAATTGAAGATTCTTGGGCAAGGAAAAGTGTGAAGAATCACTTGTGTTTTTGGAAAACCAGCACTAAAACAATCACTATTATTTTAGCCCCACAGTGGGCGCCAAACTGTTTACCGTGAAAATGGTAGTTAGAATTATATTTGATTATGTGGTTCTAAAAATATGTGATCTATTTTAATATCGGTTGTTTAAGCAGTAGATGCTGAGTATGAAGCGAGAAAAACGAAATAAGAGCGAAAGGAACTAAAGTACGCAAACCTGGTATCGAAGAGGCCAGTCTCAAGGGTATCCGGGTATGCCTCAGGTCGAGCTTGAGAAGCTCGACTTGGGGCTATCAATAATTATGAAAGAGTATTGTGGGACTTAATAATGATCTATCTATGATCGATAACAAGAAATAAATGAAGAACTATAATGAAACACAATAAATGGAAGTAATGAATCAATGGAATAATTGTAGAGAATGTTTAAGTTAGGGAGCAGAAAATGTTGTTGCTCTTATATTGAATATCATGTGTGTTACCAAGTGACAAGGGTCCCCTTTATATAAGAAGGAGAATCCAAACATATTAAATATAGTTGGTACATCTATTTAATGTAAAGAGAAATGACAGGTACATCCATTTAATATCACGGTACGAGAGTATATTATCTTGTATACTTTGTCAGCTTTAACCACGTGCCCCTTGCGGATTTCCTGCCTTTTTCATGTCAACCCTTGGTTTATACTGCCTCGAGGTCGAGGACCCTCGATGTGCCCCTCGATGCCGAGCTCGGGCCTTCGACCCTTCATCTTCATCGAAGTGGCCATGAAATCGGGCTCTCCGATTTTAGCCGTATACACTTCCATGATAAGTTTTCAAGTATCAATTGATTGTCTTAAACATTATTTGTTATAATTCTTATATTGTTTCATTATGAAAATTAACACATGATAATTTCAGAAAAAATAAAAATATTTCTCTCATCTCCTTAAATTGAGGAAAAAATTAAAATCTATACATTTTATATAGAATTCTATCAAATATTTTTTATTCTATCACCAATTAACATCAATTTAAACGAGTTATAATAAAATATAATTTGGACTATTATATTTAATTGCTACAATTTATATCACGTTCATATTTGTTTTAGTGCCTATTATTATTTTTGTTTGAATTAGTAAATTGCCTCATTAAGAATGCAAAATTAAGAATTTTTCTTAATTTTGATGTATACAAGATATAAAATCATAATTTTTTTCATCTTTTATCTTATTGTAAATAATGATGTTATTCGTTTAAACTTTCATCAAGTAGCTGATAGTTTTCACTGTTGAAATACTTGCGAGACCAATTTGGATGTATTCCAGATTAGTTTACAAACAAATTGATATGCTTTTTATTCTAGAAAATTATGAATATATATGATACTTGTAGTTTTTTAATGTATTCTCTTGTAAAATATTCGAATATAGTGGAGAAATAATACCATGGCAAAATACATATGTTACCCCCTGAACTATGGACTAAATCACTATTATACACTTTCTAACCACGAAAATTATCTCACACACTCAACCTTTCCAAAGTTTGTCTAATACACACCTATTTTGTTACGTGGCTCGCGCGTGCTTAACAGGAAAAAATGAGCGCGTAAAACTTGTAAATGTTTTTTCGAAATTCATATTTTTAGTGCCACGTGTCAAAATAATAGTAATATTTTTATTTCCGATTTTGTCAAATTAAAAAAGCTTCTAAGCATCCCTTTTATCTCGGTCTTTCCCAAACTACCAGGAACACCCCCGCCCCCCTTCGGTCTTCCCCAAACTCCCTTCATGTTTCGTTCTTTCTCTACCATTTACAAAATCTACCAAAACTCATGATGAAGAATTTAATGAAGGTACTGTAAATTTCTTAAAATTGCCTCTGAAACTTTTCGTGCTTCGTTTTCTATCATTAAAACCCACATAAACATCTAATATTTACATAAATAACCTTTTGTATTTCATAAGAATTGATTGAAATGATAAAATCACCAACTCAGTTTCTGTCATATAAGGGAAGATTTAAGATTTTATTCACACTGAAATTGTTTAATTCATGAAAACGATATTTGTTTAATTCATGAAAATGAAAAACTGACTTTGATTTGCTTTGTTTAATTGTGGCATGAGATATGAAAATGAAGGAGGAAAATAGGGAACAGAGGAACTGCAATTTTAGTTTCATCTCTTTCATTCTTGGCCTTGGGTTTGTTATAGAAATTGAATCTGCGTGAAGGTTAAGAAGCAATGACGATGGCTTTTTTCCGGTGGTGTCAACTATGGCGGAAGGCAAAAGAAGATGGAGATGTTAGAAGATTTTTAAAATTAGGGGTATAAGAGTAACTTTAATCATTTTTCTTAAAAAAATTATTATGACACGTGTCATGGTCTTATTGGTGTGTGACATTCGACATTTTTTTTTAACTGGTAAAAAAAAGAGGTGTGTATTAGACACACGCTGAAAAGGTTGAGTGTGTAAGATAATTTTCGTGCTCAGAAAGTGTGTAACAGGGGTTTGATGCGTAATTCAGGGAGCAACTTATGTATTTTTCCTAATACCATTGATATCAAATTTTCAATTTGATGTTTGTGTTTGACACGACTGGAGGTTAAAATGAGTGTTATAGCACGGAATCTTTTTTATGTTAATTGGAGCAACTTAATAAGTTATAATTTATAGTTTAATTTTATGTAAATTATTAAAACAAATTAATTGTAGACTGTGATCCCCAATATCATTCTCTATCCATGACTAACTGAATATAATAATGATTATTTATTTATCGAAAAAGGCCTAAAAATGCCACTCAACTTTCAGAAAAGGCCTATACATGTCATCCGTTAAAAAAATGGTTATTTCATGCCACTGCCGTTACACATTTGGCTCACCTATGCCATTAATGAACTAACGACACGATTTTTTTTAAAAATTTTTTAAACCCCAACATTTCCACGTGTAATGTCCTCATTCGTCCGAATTAACCCATGTCCCATATTATTTTAACCTGGGTTATATCTATTAACCCAAAACCCCACCGGTTAACTTATTACCCATTAATCAACCAAACCCAACCCAACCCATTCCAAAATTCCCCATTTCCAGTCATCTTCCCCAAATCACATAGCACAAACCCAACCCATTCCATCATCATCATCATCATAATCTAATTCCTCCTTTTCTGATTCTGATTCTGTTCCAGCTTCTTCTCCAACTTCAAATTCCCCTGCTGATGAAGAACCCTCATCTCCACCTTCCCCGGACAGCGACTCTTCTTCCCCACCCACCCCCACTACTGATGCAGGTCCCACCACTGACAGTGCAACTCCTGCTGAAGCACCCACTATCCTAGCGCCGCCACTAATTTAAAGGTCTCCTCTGTTTTTGGGGTGGTAGTCGTTACTGGATTATTTTTTTAAGATTTGTTTAATTATTACACGATTCGTTACTCATCTGACGTTACAGAGTAGAGTGAATAATTAATTCTTCTGTGAATTGTAAATTTTTTGCGGAAGACAAAGAGAGAAGAGCTAGATTATGTTCTATTCATATATAGCAGTCTTGAACAACCAGTTCTGAGCATTGAAAAACGAATGCAGATGTGATCTATGGGGACAAGATCCCTTTCAACTTAACTAGAAACTCTAGTAGTGAATGCAGACTCTAGTAGTAACCCAAACAATGAGGGATTTTGGAATGAGTTGGATTTGTGCTATGTGATTTGGGGAAGATGACCGGAAATGGGGGATTTTGGAATGGGTTGGGTTGGGTTTGGTTGAGGTTGGATTGATTAATGGGTAATAAATTAACCGGTAGGGTTTTGGGTTAATTGATATAACCCAGGTTAAAATAATGTGGGGCATGGTTAGTTCAGCCGAATGAGGACATTACACGTGGAAATGTTGGGGTTTAAAAAAATTTAAAAAAAAAGAATTGTGTCGTTAGTTCATTAATGGCATAGGTGAGCCAAAGGTGTAACGGCAGTGGCATAAAATGAGCATTTTTTAACGGATGGCATGGATAGACCTTTTCTGAAAGTTGAGTGAAATTTTTAGGCCTTTTCCGTTTATTTATCAAAAAATTAACTAAACACCAACAAACAATAATTTTAATAAAATTGCAATGTTGGGCCTGTATACGGGCCTTTCCTCATCTAGTTTTTTTTTTAAATAAAAGAGGGGAAAATGCGTTTGGATGTCATGGTCTAATAAAAGTGCATTGCATGTACAATGGAACTGAGGGATTGCAGAAGATCCAATAATATATGATTTTCTATTCCAAGAACATCAACTCTAGAATTTCTGTAAGCTAAAATGGGGGTGAGAATTTGTTTTTTTTTTTTAAAAACGCAACGACTAACATTTTTTTCACTAATAACCAAAATTTCGTCAGTTTTGATTGAATATCCAACTGAACAAAAATGTGATCTAATTTTATATCACAAACCGAAGTACTTATCGGCTTCATATGTTATAATGTAACTCCATTCATGTCTAAAAATGAACCTTAATCAATTATTAACGAAATAGCATATACTTATTGGAAGGTTTCCTTCTTTTAACTCTTCTTCCTTTTTTTATTTTTTGATTCTTTTTAATGAACCTAAGTATAGGAAAGAACTTCTTTTAGAATCACAACTTGGTGAAATTGGCAACATCACAGATTCTACAACTCGACACAGTATGTCTCTACTCCCAACTTTAATACCATCGAGTTCGAGCCTGGATATGAAAAAATCCTTAGAAGGGAGTACTTTTCTAGAATGGGGTCCTACGCGGCATGAATCCGGATATAGTCGGACTCCAATGTGGGTACCAGACACCGAGTGGGAAACCAACAAATGTTGCCTCCTTACCATTGAACCAAAGCCCCAAGGGCCTCTCTATGAGAAAAGGTTTTACTATGTAAGCATATGCTTTCCTTTTTCCAGAAAAGGGCATTCACTACAAAAAGTACCAACAGATATAATATCTACTGTAGTCGAGTCGAGCAACTTAAAAAACAAGTCATCCAGAAGTGACTCTACAATAGAACTATATTATATGCTGCCCAAGAAGATGTTTCCATATACAAAAAGAACTTTATTTTTCCATTTGTTTGATTGATCATTCAGGTTTGAACAAAAGTTGCCAACCCATACAACAATCAGAAGTTAATACCATTAAATCTACGGAAAAGGCCTAAAAATACCATTCAACTTTCAGAAATGGTCTATCCATGTCATCCGTTAAAAAAATACTCATTTTATGCCACTGCCGTTACACCTTTGGCTCGCCTATGCCATTATTGAACTAACGGCACAATTTAACTTTTAAGCCCTCTGCTACTAGATCTACAGCCTCTACCAAAAGCAAGGTGGAAACAAAAAAAACTAAAATATTAATTCTCTCATCCTCCGAGCGAAGCAGAACGTTAAGTACATTGTTTGAGAGAGAGGGAGACATGCACTGCTGGAGTAGGTGGTTGTGAGTTGTGAACTTGGTATTTCACTATAAAAGGAAAGAAAGAAGTTCATGGTTTCAGTGTTGGAAAAATAAAGAAGAAAGCGAGGACTTAAGGTTAGCGTCTCATACAACAGATAGAAGACAAATACCTCTGTAGATAAGAACTCCAGAGTTTTATCTCTAAAAGTGACAAACACAAAGATAAATTGGAAGTGCAAAACATGGAGCAACTAGCACAAGCTTTTGTAGGTTTATAGCACGATTCTATACGAGTGTTTCGAAAGGCGGTGGCATGAGGCGGGGCGTTATACTTGATACAGGATGAGGGCGTGATGCGTAAGCCTCCAGATATGGGGCGTAAGCCCCACGAATATTTAAATTTTTTAAATTATCACTATTAACACAAAAATATAAAGAGTACATTCAATGTTCAAGAAAACTGGAAAATAAATAAATAAAGAAACTCATAGAAAATAAAATATGTAGCAGGTTTTACAAATATAAATAATGCAATAATGTTAAAGTTACTAATAAATCAACGATAACAACTTAAATTTCAAAGAATTACAAGTTATAATTTCTAAAAAAATATTATCAAACTGCATATTTTATCTCCCTAATAATAAATACACTATAAATTTTATCAATAATATAATTTAAAATTATTACTTCTTCATGAATAAATAAATTTTTAAATAGCAAAATAATGGATGTATAATAATTTTGAGAAGCATTGAACTAAGACACGAAGATCTAGCAAGTAAACATATAAATTTTGGCTATCTATTTTAAGAGAAAATATTCAAATGATATACACCTCATAATGATCTCAATTAGTAAACATGCAATATTATGCTTCATTATTTGAGCTATTCAAAATTTTCATTCATATAGATGAAAAACTTTAATTATTCAGTTGTTAACGAATTTTGAGAGTAAAAAGTGCTAATTAGTGAATTCGATACATGATCTGCATAGGAACTGTTGGGCGAGCTCCGGACGTTGAGCGTTAGGCGTGTTTAGGGCGCATAGTCGGGCGCTTCAGGGCGTAAGCCTCACAGAACTAAGCCCCACACATAAGCCTAAGGCATTTTGATAGTGCCACGTCCCGGAGCGATCCCCAAGGCGAGTCCTAATCCCAAAAAAGCCTTTTAAAACACTGCTCTATGCATTGAGGAATAATTTGGTTTAGTTAACCTGTTTAGTTTTGTTAATGTAAAGATTATGGTCTGTTGATGTATAGGCAGACTAAGTGATTTGTAGACTGGTCCGTGTATAGAAGATTGACTGTTTGTTTGTAGAGAAGGACATTTTGGTGTAGGCCCTCTACTTTGGTATATTGCTTGCACATGAGTTCTCCAGCATCAATTGAATTATTTACCTCACAAAAAGAAAAGGAACTAATCATAGCTCCCGTTTCTACTTCAAGATATTCCAAAAATGAGCAAGTGCATAATTAGTTATGTATGTTATTCTCCCTTTTTAAGAAAGAACAAACTCCTGTCACATATAAGTATTTTTTATAATTTTTTATAACAAGAAAATTCTTGGAACCGGTGGCGCACGGTTTAGAATTCGGTGGATAATGTACCCTCCCATCTTCCCCACTCCACTTGAATACCAGGCTTTTGTCCCCGACAGAGCTCGAACCTATGACGTGTGTCCAATCCACACATCATATATTGCGCTTTTACCACTAGACCAAAGGTCTAAGGACCACAAGTATTTCATATATTACACCCGCATAATATACCAGTGTGGCACAGAGTTATAGTGCAGGCACCAACGAAGGCATCTTAGAGAGATTAGTACAGTTTTCTACAGGTAAATCAAAATTTATTTCAGGGATATAACACATGTTCAATAACAAATTCAAGAATTGCAAAACCTACAAGATTCAGAGCCTGTTTGGCCAAGCTATCAAAATCTGCTTATTTTGAAAAGTACTTTTTTCTAAAGTACCTTTTCCAAAAGTACTACAATTTGCACCATTCGATAAACAAATTGTGTTTGGTCAATCTTTCTAATTAGTGATTTTGAGTGTCAAATTACCAAAAAGGTCTTATAATTATTTTAAAAAGAACAATAAACTTAAATATTTATCGTAAGATATATACTTTTATTATTTCTATTTTATTTAATTAAAATATGAAACACAAAGTAAACATACATATTAAAGATTTAAATCAATTTTACATATATAGTTATACCAAAGTATATAATGCTGTCTAGTATAATAACTTATTGTTACATGATGATTTGAATAATTAAAATACATCATCCAATATGAATTAGAAGTCTATTCCACAAATTACTATACATTGATAATCCATGATGAAATAATAAGTAAAGTCACTCAAACATGATAACATTTCTCAACAATTTTATCTCTACTATCACACAATGTCTCCATATTAGTAAATTACCTTGCATTTCTAAAGGAATATCAGAAGGCCATCTCCTCAATCTCTGCAGTAATGTCTTCATTAGCATAATAGTTGAATTCTTTAGTGGTAGAAGAATATCGTCGAGTGAAATGATGTATAGATATGGTAATTGTAACTAGATGATTCTGAGTGTTGAACTTGAAAGATAACATTAAACGTAAAATAAAAATTAATTTTAAATATATATATATATATATATATATATATATATATATATATATATATATATATATATATATATATATAATATTTCGTAAAATAAATAGTTAAGTATTTTAAAATTCAAATTAAAAAAGAGTAACTAATTATTAACAACACATAATGTATAATTTGATCTTTTTTTAAAATTAAATTCAAAAAGAAACTAATTAGTATCTAACCTAACTAACTTTGTCCTAAATTGCCAAGTGGCCTATTGTGAGGCTGCCACTTGACTTAATGTGAATGCTTTTTATTCTTCTTTTATAATATATAGGTAGATTATGCGATGCAATTGTAAATTTATTAGCTATTTGTAAGTAATTTTCACAAATTAGATTTGATAACTGTTTTAAAGATTCTTGAACTACTAGTCTATAAATGAAAGAAATTATAAATGATTATTTGTAAGAAGTGATAATCCAAAGAAGGAATAGATAATTTGGTTTAGTATAAAAAAAGAAAGATAATTTGAAAAATTACAAGACATTACACAAACAAAAAATCAAAAACAAGAAAAGTCAATAAAGAATTTGGGAAGTTACAATATGATTCATGTATATGATATCTCTAATTTTAAAAGAACGGTGAAAATTAAAAACAAAAATGAAAAGAAAAACTGAAATCAATAAGGGATAATTTGGACAACATAAATTTATGGTGAGGATAATATTGTCTTGAATAAATTAATTTTCTGCTTCTTGGAAGAAGCTAGAATTTTTTGCATCTTCCTAAAAGCAGAAAATTTGCTTCTGCTGCTAACAAAAAATACTTCTCTGTCTTGGCCAAACAACTTAAATTTTTTAAAAAGTACTTTTGACCTCCCAAAAACTTAGCCAAACAGGCTCTCAAATACACACAAGATCATAACACATCTAATTAACAGGACACAACAACTTAGCAGTGTTGTCATAGGCGCGCTTAAACCCTGAAGTGAGGCTCAAAACATGTTGTGTGCTTTAATATCTCATCGAGGCTCTAAGGCATGCTTTTCCTTGCCAATGAGTGTAATCCTGAAAAGGCAACATTAAACAATTGATATTTCATTTTCTCATAATTTTTTCCAATTTCTTTGTCCATATATTTGCTATTCATGCTTATAAATATTAGTGTTGGACAACATATACACATTTTTACTTTTTCTCCAGCTAAGCCTTTTTAAATTAAAGCCACGCTTTATTTGCGCTTTGCGCTTATAGCCCAAACGGACCTTAGAGTTTTTTTTGCGCTTTTCGCCTTTGATAATACTGCAACTTAGAAAGTCAATAACAAGTTTCAATTATATGGTGACTTCATTCTGAAGAGCACGTCAATGCACATAAAGCAAGATTTTATTTCCTTTCTCCGGCGCAGTTTTTATAGAGACTAGAGCACATAATTGCTATTGAAGGAAGACATTTATTCAGGAATCTATCCTTTCCATGAAACATAGCAAAACCTTGGCCACACTGACAAATCAATATACTGGTTCATACTACATAAGGAAACCAAACAATAAAGAAAATAACATTAACCAACCTGCAAAAAATTTCAGCTCTTCAACTCATTTATATTCAAAAGTAGGTGGGCTAGGAGCATCAAAGCTCTCTAAAACCTGTGTCTTGCTACCACTGTTTGTCGCTGTCTCCTCCTTTCCACCCCCAAAAAGCCCTCCAAACCAGGAACTTGAGGAAGAAGAGGACGGTGCTGAAGATTCAGCCGTCATGCCATCAATACTTACTGGAGCTTGACCAGGAAGCTGCCCCATTGGTTGACCAGGCAGCTGCCCGGTTGGATATCCAGGCACACCAGGGGCATTTGGTAGTGGCTCATCCATGGGCGGGAAATTCTGGGGAGCACTCATGACTTTATTCAACATAATTCCAGCTCCCTCTATCAACGCAAGTAAAACTCCACCAAACATTGCTGATCTAGACGCAGCACCTAATCCCTGCCGCATCTGAAGAAAGCCACCAGTTGCTGCACCAGCAATGATTGAGTTCCATGGATCTTCTTTCTGACGGAGATAAACCATTGTACAATCAAACGTGGAGAACAGTCCACCCCACACAGCAAAACTACCACCAATACGAGGAGCATTCATGCGCACTGCCTGTGTACCACCAACCATGCGCTCACCTTTTGGTGAGTTGTATGTGCCTTTTATGAAGTGGAAGGCTGCACCTCCAACAGCACCCATACCAAATGCACCGCCAACATCATCAAGTATACGGTCAGGGCAAGGTTCACGAGAGGTCTCTGGTGTTCCCATTGTTAAAGGGGACAATCACTAACCGGGAGGAAAAAGGTTAAAGGGGATGACACTGACCAAGCAAAGTTGTTTTCACTTTCCAAACAAGTGATTGGTTTGATATAACATTAGAATGCAAAGATTTCACCTGCACCAAAACAGTTCTCATCAAGCCGTGCCATCAATTTGAGCACTGAAAACACCAGTATTCCACTAACATGAACACAAACTTTGCATCGAACACTATAACAAGAACAGTTTTTTGTCTTAGAGCTCTCAAAGTCATAACTCAGCTTAAGCAACAACGTAAGCCCAGTTTTATATATACAAAAGGGTAATAACTTCTTTCCCAGCTACTTATCCATTCGCCCTTTCTTTATAAGCCAAAACATTATTCTTCATAAAGATTAACAACAGTTTTATATAAAAAGGGCAATAACTTCTTTCTCAGCTATTTAACAACTTCAGATCATTCTTGGAAAGGATATCTTAACAACAGAATATTAAAGCGAGCTAAAAAGCCAAAGTATAAACTTTTTTTTTATAACCGAGAAATCCCCGAGGGTCAATGGTGCCCAGGCTTTTGTCAACGGTAGGGTTTGAACACACATCCTTGAGCCGAGGGTCTATCCGAAATAACCTTTCTATCCTCATAAAGTAGGGGTAAGGTCTGCGTACACACTATTCTCCCCAGACCCCACTGGTGTGATTACACTAGGTTTGTTGTTGTTGTATAGTTTGAACACACAAGCTATAAACTTCCATAGACTAACATTGAAAAAAAATCTATAGGTTTCTTGAAAGTTGGGTAATTTTGAGGACCGAACATATAAATAACAAATACTAACATTCTTTTCAATAAATAAATAAAGAAAAAAACCCTCCTTCAACAAAACTAGGAAACACATAAACGCAAATTACCAAAAATCAACAACTTGCGCTACAAAAGCTGAGATCTTTAACTAACCAATCAATCAACTAGACCTCAATCCCAAATTAGCTGGTCATCTATAAAAATTCTTCGTATCACTTCTTCGTTATCTGGTCTAGAACTGACTTAATTTGCGAAACTCACAAAAACAGTGAAAAAAATTGACATTTTGAAGTTAAAAAATTATCGTTTTTTTTTATGAACAAAACATCTGAGAGTTAAACACTGTAAGCAATAGTTTTAGGGAACGGAAAGGTGAGCTAAAAGAAATATATTTTAATTTACCTGAGAGAGATGTAGAAGGGAAGTCAGTGGCACCGACCCAGGTGAGCGAGACGCAGAAAAAATGGAGAAGCTGGAAAACCTAGAAGAATTACAAAAGTAGGGATTTGCCTGATATTTCATGGGTAGTACCTGATATAACCATATGGGTTAACGGGTTATTATTTTCTTTCCTTTTCTTTTTTGTTTTTTCTTCTTTTTGGTTTTTTGATCAAGTAACGTGTTAATTATTTTTCCTTTTGATGCCAAACAATAAAATATTAAAGTAGGAGTAAAATACACGAATGAGGAGGAATTTTTTATACTGGTAAATGATAATTAGGGGCGGATTTATAGGCAAATACATGGAGCACATGAACCCATGATTTTTCCGTCAAACTAGGTATTTTATGTACATATATTTTAGAATTGGTCAAGTATTATGTGCTGGCACAGTAGCACCCATGCTCCAAAGAGGATAAATGATGCACTTTATTGTGACTATTGAGTTATTTACAGAGAGGATCAGGGATTAAATCTCACTTAATACTTTTTTTTTTCTCCTTTTTTTTAGTGGTGTACCAATATTATAAAATCATAAATCCGCCTCCGGGTTGTAATATATATTTTATCTACTAGTTTCTATGCAGTGAATGAATATGAAACATAGGACACAATGAGGTTTTTCCCAACAAAATGTCATGGCGATATAGAAATGTACCCACTATCCTGTTCATTAACTTGCATCTTATAAGTTGAGATAAAAGTTTGATCTGGTTATTTTGTTAAGACATTTACAACTTAGCATCTAGTTTCATTGTTTCAACAAAATTTTAAACACTAATTGGATTAGACACAATCATAAGTTAATTGATCTGTCAAATTTACGACCTTTGTTTTGTAACAGGTTGTTTAGATGGTTGTTAATAATTGTATTGTTACTTTAAATATAATATTTGTTTTGATTGTTATTTAAATTTTATTGTATCATATTATTGATTCTATTATGTAACAATAAAAAAGGAACGATCGATTTGGTGTGACCGTGTTGCTACTTAATATCTTTTCATCCTACCGTTATTATAATTTATTTTACTCTTTATCCTACCTTTTTAATAATTAGAGCATGTGTGACATTATGAAACAACATAAAACGATACAATTTATCCAAATATTATATTCGTTAGAACGATACAATACAATATGGTATGATAAATTACAAAGCAAAATATAAGAACAATCCAAACAAAATGTAAAGTGAACCTACTCAAGTAAAGAGTCTTTGTTGTTCATGTAGCACTTTTTTATTAGGGCTGCTTATCGGGCGGATCGGACGGTTATTTACTTTTAACGGTTCGACTTATCGGTTATCGGCTTTTAAATGTATTAATCTGCTAGCCATCCAATAAGATATCGAGCGGATTGGTATCAGTTTAACTATTATCGAACGGTTATCGGATTACACGATAATTAAAAACCTGTTTGGACTGACTACTTTTATTATGGGACCGAACTAAAAGTAAATAAAAGGGCTACGGAAACACCAAGTATAATGTTACAGTTCAACTAGCTAGTTTGTTGGTCTTGTTCACAGAATGACAGAATCACAGTTCATAAAAGTTGTGTAGAACCTTGTGAATGTTTTAGTTAACGAAGTATAATGTTACACACACAAATCAAATGAACAAGCAGACTCTGCATTAAGGCTCAAATTTTCATTTTTCCGGTAGAAGATACATAGTAACATATGAATAAAAATAAATTATATATATATATATATTCTTAACGGGTTAATGGATTATCCGTTAAAAAAAATGAAATAATCCACCCCAAACCGATAAACCGTTAATAAAAAAATTTCAATCCATCTCATCCGTTAAACCGTTAACCTGATACCAATAGGTCACTTATGCGATTTGATTTTTGATTTCGATTCGATTTTGAACACCCTAATTTTTATATTAAAAATTATTTACTGCAACAACCAACATGCTGTCATTTTCTTTAACCAAACTACCAGAGTAGTAAAGTACCAACTTTTTAGGAGGCAAGCATTTTCCCCAATGCAGAACTGCCCTAAAGAGTAAGTTCCAAATCATGGTCTATACAATTACTTTGTATACCACAAGGATGCAATTTACCTGAATTAGTATATTTCTGGGCTTATATAGTAGAAAAATTAGACCCCATGCCTAAAGAAAGCTAACAAACAATGGAGGATAACATGTGTTTACTCGTAAAACGATACAATTGAATTTATACTAATTTCAAGACAAGAGAATTAATTCGATCCTGAAATAACAAGATAATTGAAAAAATATATAACACTTAGCCTTGATAGGAAGACGAAATGACAGAAATAAAGACTCTGGTAGTGAAGCCTCCGAGCGCAACAGTAATAACAACAAGAATAGAAAATAAGAAGGTAAAATTGATTTGAGTTTTGAGTAGATTGTAATATTAGTTTGCCATCCTCCCTTTACAATGATAACATAGTTCATTATTTATAGCTACATCTAGGAAGGGAGGTCCTAGGATCGTGCCCTTCTTTAATGTCAATTATGAGTGTCATTGATGAAGATGTAACAGTGAGCATTAATGTCCAATTTCGTATAACGAGCAACGTACTTAATGCTGTGAAATATTCTCCATTAAATTCTATCAGGCGAAGAATATTTAGTACATACTTATGAGTGTTATTGTTTCCGATAATAGACGAGACCGTTGCCTTCAATTTGGCTATCCCCCGTCTTAGGTTCCACGTGTCCCTCTTTGGGCGGCCACGTAGCATACCTTATTTTATCCTATAAAGATAATCCCCCTGCTTTCCTGTGACATAACTTTATGTCACTGGAAAGTTAGTAGAAACACTCTTTTGGCGGGAATTACTACGATCCCCTCTGAAGGCTTCTGACAGTTTACTAGATGCACGTCTCTCCGCATTTAGTGCCCCGAACACACGTCATCCCACAATTCAACACAACTTTTGTCGATCATCGAGTTAATCATGACCATGAATTTAGCCACCAAAACTTTTACTTATACGCATCAGCTTTCTCCAATTATACTCCATAATCTTCCAAGTTTTTCTAAAACCTTTGTTGTTGTTAATAAACCTTTCTTTAACTCCCTTCAAACAAAAAATCTTTTTTTCATCCAAATGGCTTCTTCTTCAAAGGGAAAGAACAAAGTCGAGGATGCTGCTCCTCCAACGGTAGATTCCATTTCCTAGAAAGTCTTGTTACAACAAAAGACTTCAAAGAAAAATTCCCTTCGGCTCTCCCTCGCACATGGGTTGTTATCAGATATCTTTCTTCCATCCGTTCTTCTAGTATTCCAGTTATGAAGGAAGAATGCCACTGCCATGATTTGAATATTGTTGCCCCTGATCTATCAAAGCGAGTGACATTTCCCAAGTAGGGTTTTACATATTTTTACACGTATCCATTTACTTTGGGTGCGTTCTCTTTGAATGGAGAGCTTGACTCTGTTATTGCGGAGTTGTGCCTCTGCTATCAGGTATGTTTGGCACAAGTAAGTCCTTCTGTGTGGAGGAAGATTGCCTGTCTTCGACGCTTGTGCCAAGAGACGGGATAGGAGCTATCTTTAGCTCATGTGATGAATCTTTATTCCCACAAAATTTTGCGCGGGGGAATGATAAATTTCAGCAAACATGGCCACCATGTTCTGTTATCTAGCATGGATGATGACAAAGACCATGGGTAGATAGAACGGCTTGTTGCATTTGCCACCAACGACATGATTCTGGCAATGACTTCATTCTTTCCGATAGCATGGAACCGCTCTCGTAAGCTCCTTGTTTAATATTTCTTTTATCAGGTATTCTTTTATACCCGTATTAATCCTTCATCTTCCGCATGTTTCAGCAACTCGATGGGTCACATCGATGGTTGAAGGTTGGACCAGTGGGTCCAGAAGATCTTGGATGCCACTACACCTGAAACCCACATGTGGAAAGAACTGGCCCTTAAATACGGGTGGAAGGAAAAAAACCATGGTAACTCAGACTCACCTTGTTTCAGTTTTTTAGGTGAAGAAATTGATTGACCGCTTCTATTTTTTCTCTGAAATCAGTTCTACTCGTGGGCTCTGTTGTTGTCCGCGAGGAGGACGTTTTGGTTGATCCTGCTGACACGGCGAGGCTGCTTCAAGAGGAGCTTACTTGAACAGATGTCTCCAGGCCTGCTTCGTGCACAAGTATTTCTTTACGGAGTCCCCGGTCGGAGGACAAACAACCAAAAATAAGACGTTCCTCCGCGGCCGAGGAAAAGAATAGAGGGCGAAGATTTTTTCCTCCGAATAATCTCCGGTAGTTGTGGTGAATAGCTCTCTCTCGGTCCAGTCATAGACACTGTGATGATCGACGATGATGGAAAAGCTAGTGATGGGGGAGCTTCTCTACATAGAAGGCGGCGATCCTCATCAACTCAAAAGAATGCTCAACATGTCGAGTTAGTTACACCATCTGAGGACGATGTCTCGGTGATCTCGGGGGAATATGATATGGTCAAAAATTCCAAATCCCGCTTCCTTGTTCCAGTCACCGTGCCCGGTATTTTGGGGTTGAGTGCTGGGTCCTTTCCGGCCTCAGTTGATGAGCAACCAACAACCAGCATTGCGTTTGCTGAGCTGCTTCTCACTCTTCAACTCCATCAGCTTCATCTCCATCTTCACCAACACCAGCAACTGCTGCATTATTTCCACCTTAATTCACTCTTCCACCAGCAACTGCTATATCATCTCCATCAGTCGCACCTGACCACAAAGAAGGTTGCCTTTTCCCAGTCCCCAGTTGATGCGTGGCTAGAATTCATGATTTTTAGCATTATATACCGTGCATTTTAGGTGTTTTAATGATAAAAATACACATCATGTGTGCTTAATGGAGTTTATTTAATGTGCAGGTGAGTTGAAAATGGAAGCCGAGCTAAATAAGGGCATAAACGTCGGAAAATATGTGCAAGAGTCGAAAAGGAAGAATCTGGTACAAGCCTGGCGTTACCCAGGCGTTAGAGCCAAAACGCCTGGGGTGGCCTGGCGTTACCCAGGCGTTAGAGCCAAAACGCCTGGGGAGGCCTGGCGTTACCCAGGCGTTAGAGCCAAAACGCCTGGGGAGGCCTGGCGTTACCCAGGCGTTAGAGCCAAAACGCCTGGGGAGGCCTGGCGTTACCCAGGCGTTAGAGCCAAAACGCCTGGGGAGGCCTGGCGTTACCCAGGCGTTAGAGCCAAAACGCCTGGGGATGCCTGGCGTTACCCAGGCGTTAGAGCCAAAACGCCTGGGGTGGCCTGGCGTTACCCAGGCGTTAGAGCCATAACGCCTGGGTTGGCCTGGCGTTACCCAGGCGTTAGAGCCAAAACGCCTGGGGACCTATTTCGCAAGATTCCGAGTTTTAATGATCTTAAGAGTTTCCAAGCCAAAGAGGGAGTCTTTTAGACGGGTAGGGTTAATTTCAACCGTATAAATAGACCCAGAAACATATCATAAAGGGGGGGACGACTTTTGGGAGGCAAATACACAGACGGATTCATTGAAGTAGCGAGGATCATCAGTTTTCTTCAGTTTTTATTCAAGTATTTGCAGTTCATGCACATTTATGCATTTGTTTAATCAAAGCATGAGTGGCTAAACACCCGTTGTTCTGGGGTTGTGGTTTAGCCATGAATATTGTTATTCGACTTTAATTTGACTTTGAATATAGTTTGCTCAACACATGGTTGTTTCTTCAAGTCTATATTTAATTGCTTAATTGATTGGCCATTGATTAGGTTCTATGTACTATCTATGTTATGCTTGGGAAAGCCATATATAGATTAGAGAAGAATTGAAGAGAGCATGATCTTAACCCTAAAAAGGGAGCGGATTTGTGATTAAGATAGGAATATACTTAATCACCGTGCTTAATTTAACATCGTAATCTTAATGCATTCTGATAGATTAATTCCATAGGAATATAGGGATTAATCTATTGAGAATAGGTGAGGAGTGCTTCGGAAGAAGGCTTCGAGAATATTTATCGATTAATTAGCAACCATGAGTGAACTATATGAAAGGAAAAATTAATTAGAATGCAATATGATTGGTGAATAGACCATAACCCTGGAATATTTATCTCTACTGAATACATTACAATTCTTGTTACTTGATAGTTAGTTACTTCATAGAATTTTAGCATAAATTAATACATCATTGATCTTATATTGACTTGGGTAAAGAATAATTGGAGTAAATTAGTTAGTAGTTTATACAAGTCTCTGTGGGTACGATATCTGGACTTAAATCCTATATTACTTGTCGACCACGTACACTTGCGTGTGCATTGGGATTTCGACCAACACCAGTTCATGGGAATTTGGGGCAAAATTATGCTGCCCCTTATGAAGATCCACAAAGGCGGGGGAATGTTACTCTTTCGGTCTCTACTGGATGCAACTTGATATCCCTGCCAGTTGAGCTTGGTAATTATCTAAAGCCTTTGGCTTCAGATAAATATTGGGAAAAGATTCAGGCACTCTCGGGAGAGTATTTGTTGAACAACGCCATGCACAATGCCACAGTGGTACATTCCTTTCTTCATTTGTTATTTCTTCTATTTGTGATTGAACATATCTTGAGTTTGCCTTTCTTGCTTTGAGGCCAACTTTCTTGCTTTCGAGGACTTTCAGAGGTTGATTCATGAGAAGGAAGAAATTACCTCCATACGGGGTCAGCTTTTGGCGGAGTGGGAGCAAAATATCGCTCGCCTTTCAGAACTAGAAGCCAAAGCCACTGAGGCTGTTGTATTGGAGGCTTGTTTGCAGCAAAGCGAGCAAGAAGTGGAGACCCTTATCCAAGAGATTTCCCTACCGAGGGTTCAATTTGAAGAGGCTAATGCCAAATGGATTGAAGTTCATAAATCCATTTTTGTTGCATCCGATCATGAGGTTGCCTCCGCTGAAACATTGACTAACTTAGAGGCAGCCTTGAACTCCAAAACTGAAGAACTTGTTGTTGCGGGGGCGAAACATACCCAGCTGGAAGATAAGTATAGTAAAGCCATCGAGCATAATAGGATCTTTGAACCAACTGTCCGCGACCTTGATGTTAGCCTAAGATCCATTAGATTCGCTCGGGAAAGCCTTTCTGCTGAGGTGACCCAACTCAAAGAAGAACTTAAACGTCGAGCAGCTTCCCTCGTCGTTGAGAAAACTTACTCTATGTACAACAAGAGGAGAAAACCCTTGGAAAAGGCCAAAGCTGGTATCATGGACTTTGATACTTAAATTGCTAAGGCCCGTGAGCTTGATGTGCCTGCTAAAACGGTCTCCCGGCAGAGCCTACTACTTCCGGTTCTTTCGGTTCTGAAACTTCAAAAATTGAAGAGGAAGCGGAAGACGAAGATGTTGAAGGCCGAACTGGCGAAGGCCAAAATGTTGATCCATCGGCGGATCTATCCACTTACCCTGGGGGCGCGGACACTTCTCTTCCTTTGGGTTCTGAAGATGCTGCAGTTTAGTTTTTCTTTTTCCAATTCTTGTATTCGTGCCATTTTGGCATGTTATTGTAAATAAAAACATCTTTTTGCTCAAGTATTGTTTGAGTCTTTCCTTCGTTTGAACATTAATGTAAGTTTTGATCTTTGCATTATCTTCTTTTTGCTTCAAAGTTTTGCGCAAGTTTTACTGTTTGTGTTTTATTATGTGAAGCCTTGGGTGTATAGTTCCTGAAAGCATTTTGATTCCGGGCATGAGTTCTTTCGAAATCAACCCTTTAACGTGAGGGATTTTATACGAGATGTCCCTTTTATGTTTATGGTGCTCTTGAAGAGGGCGTCTCCTATTCATTGCGACACTATCATTTGAAATACTTGTTTAACTTTCAAATGACAAAGTTGATTCATTGTTCAGACAAGAAACAAGATAAAAAGTGTAACGACCCGACCGTTTGTTTTGAGTATTAGCACCTTTCCCCATTTACTGCTCAATTTGTGCTTTACATTTGTTATGTGACTTGCCGGGGTAATTGGTCCGGTTTCTGTAAGGTTTCAAAATGAATTGAGACACTTAGTCTCAAAGACGAAAACTTAAGCTGAAAAGGTTGACCGGATATTGACTTATGTGTAAACGACCTCGGAATATAGTTTTGATGATTCCAATAGCTCCGTATGGTGATTTTGGACTTCAGAGCATGTCCGGAAAATTATTTCGAAGTCCATAGTTAAATTCTTCTTGAAATGGCTAAAATAGAAATTTAAGTTTGGAAGTTTGACTGAGGAGTTAGCTTTTTGACATCGGGGTCGGAATCTGATTCTAGAAATTGGAATAGGTCTGTTATGTCATTTATGACTTGTGTGCAAAATTTGAGGTCAATCGGACTTGATTTGATAGGTTTTGGCATCGAATGTAGAACTTGAAATTTTTTAGTTTCATTAAGCTTGAATTAGGGTATGATTCGTAGTTTTACTGTTGTTTGATGTTATTTGAGGCTTCGACTAAGTTCGTATGATGTTTTAGGACTTGTTGATGTATTGGTATAGGTCCTGGAGGCCTCGTGTGAGTTTTGGATGGTTAACAGATCAAATTTTGGACTTGTAACAAATCTGGGAATTTCAGCCTACTGTGTAATCGCACCTGCAGGAATTATCACGTAGGTGCGAGCTCGAAGAAATGAGCTTGGCATCGCAGAAGCGTGAGGTCCGCAAAAGCGGACGAAACCTCGCAGAAATGAGACACATTGGCTAAGGAGGGACTGGACTGCAAAAGCGGACTCTTGCCTATAAAACCAAAGGTCGGTCGCAAAAGCAGAAACTTAACCGCAAAAGCGTGATCGCAGACGCGGCTAAAAATACCGTAGAAGCGAAAGCACTGGACATGCTACAAAAACATAAGGGTCTGGGATTTTCTCATTTTTGGGCATTTCAAACACGCGTTCAGGCAATTTTTCAAAAAGAATTCATGGGAAAACTTGAGGTAAGTCACTTGTGATCATTGTTAGTCAATAATATTGAATTATCATCGAGTATTTCGACTAGATTACGTGTTTTTGAGGTGAAATTCGAGGATTTGGGCATATGGATTTGAAAATAAGATTTCAGGATTTGAGGGTCGAGTTGATGTCGAAAATTGGTAAATCTGGTATGGTAGGACTCGTGGTTGACTAGCCGTTCATATTTTGTAACTTTTGTCGGGTTTCGAGACGTGGGTCCCACGGGCAATTTTTGAGTGCAATTTCGGATTTTGTTGGAAAATACATGGAATTAATTCCTATAATTTGTATTGAATGAATCAAATTAATTGTGACTAGATTCGAGGCATTCGGAGGCCGATTCGCGAGGCAAAGGCATAGCAGAATAAAGAATTACACAGTTTGAGGTAAGTAACAGTTTTAAATTTGGTTATGAGTGTATGAAACCCTGAATTCTGTGTTATGTGATTGGTTTTGAGGTAACGCACATGCTAGGTTACGTGCGTGCATCATAAGAATTATGACTTGGTAAATTTCATGGAACTGTGTATTTGAATAATCTGTTGTTATCCGTACATTTTCCATGTATTAGAGAAATCGAACTACAAATCATGTTAGAAATCATGTTTACACCATGTGTTGACACTGTAGGGACCCACAGAGGTCGTGTACATGCTGAATTATCTATTAAATTATTGTCTTGTACTCAGTCACAGTTTTACTTGCATATTACATCTCAGTCTCTATTGTTCATTATTGATGCATTATATTATTTTTGTTCGGGCTGATTTTCATGACTTCTAAGATCCCGAGAGACTGGAGAGATTTATGATTGAGTGTGGCTGAGGGCTTGATTGTGAGATATTATACTAACACATGATTTGCCCGTGCGGATCCATATATTGATACTTTAGCACGTGAGTTTTCCGTGCAACACATAAGTTGTCCGTGCACATCCATATATTGATATTATTGACATGTGAGCTATCCGTGTCGCACGTGAGTTGTCCATGCAGATTCTATTGTTAGCACGTGAGTTGTCCGTTCAATGTGTGAAACTTGTATTTTCTTGATCATTTGCCGATTTACTTGCTTTCTTTCCCCTAGATGCCATAATGTTGTTGAGCAGGATATAGTTGTACAAATTTAACTAGTGAATTCAACAATTTAAGCTCATCTTAACTTGCCCTATTTATTTGCGATACTTATTGAGTTGGTTGTACTCACACTTCACCCTACACCTCGTGTGCAGATCCAGGTACTTCCAGATACTGCGGTTGCTAGATTCGGGGATTCATCTATTGGAGACTATCGAGGTAGTAGTTGGCGTCCGCAGACCTTGACTCTCTCCCCTTTCAGTTATTTGTGTTGTTCTATATTTGCAAACAGTATTTCTATTAGTCAGACTGTGTTATCATTTAGATGCTCATGTACTCAGTGACACCAGGTTTATGGAGTCTATTCATATTAATATTTGTGGGAGTTTCTATTAAATTTAAATATTATATTTTCAAATATAAAGAAATTTTTAGTTTATTGAGGTTGTCGGCTTGCCTAGTATTAAGATAGGCACCATCACGACAAGTGTGATTTTGGATCGTGACAAGTTGGTATCAGACCCTAGGTTACATAGGTCTCACGAGTCATGATCAGGTTTAGTAGAGTCTGGCGGATCGGTACGGAGACGTCTGTACTACCGATGATGAGGACACGTATTACCGGATCAGACGGTCAGCCACAGTTAGGATCGCGAGAGGCCCGTGCGGTGGTAGAGACGGGGCTGAGGTAGAGCTTGAGGTGTAACTCGTATAGCAGTTGGAGCAGCACCTGTAGATTCACCAGTTAGTCCAGCTTAGAAACAGATTCCAGATATAGTTGAGCCGGTGGGACCAGCTCAGGCACCAACTGTGCCTATTGTGATTCCAGGCCTTCAAGAGGCTCTAATGCAGATATTGACTGTTTGGATTGGCCTTGCTCAGGTGGTTTAGGCTCAGGGCACACCAGCCACTTCTCAGGCCAGATGAGGTACTCATACCCCTGTCGCCTGTACTTCAAAGCAGGTAGTGTAGGGACTTCAGATACCGGGGACATTACTAGCCTAACCAGTTGCAGCTGCTCAGGCCCAGGTGGTCCCCGTTATGGCCGATGATGAGCATAGGAGACTTGAGAGATTTGGGAGGCTTCGGCCTCCATCATTTAGCGGTGTTGAGTTAGAGGATGCTCAAGGTTTCCTGGATAAGTCACAACGGATGCTTCGGACAACGGGTATTCTAGAGACTAGAGGGGTCTCATTCACTACTTTTCAGTTTTCTAGGGCTGCCTTCAGATAGTAAAAGGCTTATGAGAGGCACAGGCCAGTCGGTGCAGTACCACTTACATGGCAAGAATTCTCCGTTCTCTTCTTGGAGAAGTTCGTGCAGCAATCTTATAAGGAGGAGCTGCGCAGACACTTTGAGCAGCTTCGGCAGGATGGTATGTCAGTGACCAGTACAAGATGAGGTTTTATGAGTTGGCTCGTCACGCAATTTGGTTGGTTCCCACTAATAGGGAGAGTATCATGAGGTTCATTGATGGTCTCACGTATCGACTTCAGCTTCTTATGACTACGGAGAGGGTATCTAATGCCACTTTTGATGAGGTGGTTGACATTTCTCGGCAGATAGATATAGTCTGTAGCCAGGAGCGTGGTGAGAGGGAGGCCAAGAGTCCTCGAGGTTCTGGCGGTTCGGTGGGGTACCATCTAGGGGCAGTCCTACCACAACAGGGGTCGCCCTTATAGGCCCACTCAGACTACACGTCCAGCTCATCGTTGTTAATACCCATTTTTTCTCAAAAGTATTTTAAAATTGCATATATACTTTCAAAATCATGCATTAATAGCAATTGGTATTTTTCCATAATTTTTCGATACTTTTATTAATTTACCCAGCATTTTATTTCCAATAAATAATTACAATTTGCATCACAAATGATTTCAAAAGCATTTCTTGATTTTATTTATCGTTTATGGTCCCATTAAGACTAAATTATTTCATAATTAGCCAAATTGGCACCTTTTGAATTTAATCATTTTTTTATTTTAATACTAAATAATCTTTTTAAAACTATTTTCTATGCATGAAATTCATTTTTATGATTATTAGTTATTTTATAAATTATTTTAATTAATTTAGATTGGATATTTCTCAAATAGCCTATTCTATTTTTTGATTCTAACCTATTGAAATCAGCCCAAAATACCTAATTATGCTAGCACAACAGACCCAAGCCCAATTCCTAAGTATACCCAACCCAATTCCGCCCAAATCCTGGCCGTTGATCATTTTTTATCAATGGTCCAGGTTAATTCTTACCTTAATTAACCTAAGAGACTACCCCCCAAACCCTTCATTTCCCTCACATTCACCCGTTGTCACCCCTTCCCATTCTCTCTCAAATCCTCTCAACCAAACCCTAGCTCTCAAGTGTCGTCACCGGCATAAACTCCACCTTGTGATGTTTCTATGCATTCTCCGCCCAGTCCTGACCTTCAACGCTTCGTGCCTCTTCGATTTTATGAATCCTTGAAAGGGTTTCAAAGGATTCCGACCGGTTCTGGTTTGAATCTGTGTTTATCAGTCTGTCTCAGGCCACTTTTCGTTTGTAAGTAATGATCTCGCCTTATTTTTGTTACAAATCTATGGTTTCTAAACCTGTGTTCTCATCTCTGCTATGTTTTATAAAGAAACCCTAGTCTATTATCTTCGATCCTTTCCATATCTGTATAGATCTTAAGAGAATCAAGCACTATTACATGTTTTCTTTGAAAACTTCTGGTTTTAAATGATTGTTCCGATTTTCCCTAAACTAGGGTTCATCCCAAAATTGTTTTGCAAAGGTCTTTCTGATTTCTAAGTGTTTAATCGGTTTTCTTTCATCTTTGTGACTGGTTTGTGCAAAGAAATACTTAAACCTGGTTGATTTTGTGCGAACTCTGATTTTTTCTAAACTCTGCTTCGATTCTGGGTACTTTCTGTGTTAACAGTCATATTATTTTGCTCTATTTTTTTTTACCTAAGCATGTTTTCTTTGTCAAATCCATTACTCTGTGGTTTTGCCTTAATTAATCTCTATTAGGGTTCGAATATGTATTTTTATGAGGTTTACTTAGTTCAATCTCTATTTATAGAAGTTGAGTTGTTCTTTCCGGAAATCAATGTTATTTTAAAAGTTTTGGCTTATTGATTCACTCTGTTAGAGATTCATGTGAGTAATTCTTGATTGTTTCCTTATTTATGACCTTAATTTGGTCATTTGCTGATTCTTTACATGGCACGATTGGGGTTCTTTCCTTAATAGGCCCTTGTATTACCGTTTGGTCAAGGAGTCTGTTCTGAACTCCCTTATTTGGTTTGAACTTCTTGCCTTAATTAACCCCTATTATTACCGTTTGGATAATTTACCTTAATTAAAGGAGTCTATTCTGAACTCCTTTACGTGATTGAATCCTGTGATTGCCCTAATTGATTGATTTCTGATCCCTTTATCTTATTCTGTTCTACTATTAAACTACTATATATACACGCTTATTTTTTTACCTCTCACAGACACACAATAGTCTACTACACACGAACACACTAGTTCAAACTCTATCTCTCACACTCCAAGCTTTATGCTCTCTTTCTGCGTTACTTACTATTATTCTGAGTTAGCCGGCTGCAAGCCAAGGCTAACTATTGTGCTCTCATGTACCTTCACTTTTGTGTTTACTGTCTTCTTTACTGGTATGTTCTGATTTCAATTCAAGTCTCAAACCAATATGCTTCTTTTACTGCTTCAGTTTATCATGTTTCTAATATGTTTCTATCTGTGGTTTTGTTGCTCAACCTGCAACTAATATGTCTACTTTACTGCTTTATCATCATGCTTCTGAATATGTCCAACCCCCTTTGTAGTATACCCAGTGTGACTTTGCCTTACTTATGTTTTCCCTGATTTCCTCCATGAACCCTTTTGTGCAAAGCAGTTAGCTATCCTAAGTTGTCTGATCATGTGTTGGTTCTGAGATTCATGATATCTTGATTCCCTAAACCCCTCTAAGAATTTTCATGCTCCTGTAACTATGTGTGCACTACACGTGCTCTATGTGTCCCCAATCCCCATTACCCCTGTGTGTAAATTTGTCCTTCCTGTTTTGGTTCTATTTGGTTTTGGCTCTATGTTTGATCTGCTGATGTTTAATTATATAACTCTCTCTTTTCAAAAGTTTTTTTACTGAATGACTCCCTCTTTTGTTTCACAAAAATATTTCAAGCAAGTCTCTTTTAACGCTGTTTTCTTACTAAAACCTTTTCAAAACTATATCAAGCACTCTCACTCTATTCTTAGGTCCTTAAGTTCTACCCCTCTAATGTGTGACTGCTTAGGGATCCCTATGAGATCCGTCTGAACTCTGATGCATTAGAGCTGGCTCTTCCACACTACACTTACTCAATTATGGTTGTGAAATCTGGGTGTGAGCACTGCCCGGGATCCCTTGAGGTCCTTAGGGGACTCTAACACACCCGGATATGAGAAAGGCTATGAAACATTTGGGCATTTGAGGTTTTGAGAATCTGGGCCTGTTTTCAGGCTCCCTATAGTGTAACTTCTTATTTTTCTTTATTCACTTATGTAATTCATTCACATTTGTTTGTAATAATTGATGTAAATGAATATTGGGGATTGATAGTTAAAAGGGTAGGATATGTTATCAATATCAATGAGTAGAAATCATGCCTTAGGTTTACATTTCCTATATGTGCATCAGAATCCATGTTTAGGACAAATACATGGAAAGCATATCATACATTCAATATCATGCTCTTAACTTTCATTATACTGTTTCAACATCTCATTTGACATTATTTTCATCACTTAGAAATCATGCTTTTTGGTTAAATAATAACATTAACATGAAATTGTTGCTACTGCATATTCTGAAATCATGCTGTTACTTTCTGTGCATCTAGAAAATCATGCTTTTTAAGGAATTTTTCATATAAATAATTCTGCATCTTATGATGTTCATACTAGATACCTTGTTTTAGGATCTCACTAAGTCACACCTTGCTAAACCACTGATGCATGAAAAAGGACATAAGATAGTCTCACATATGATTATCCTGTGTTAGTAAAACTGGTAATAACCCCTTGTCTTTANAAAATAAATCTGCATATCTCTTGTATTCTGATACTCACCTAGACATCATGTTTTAGGATCCTGCTTAATAATACTGCCCTTGTTTGTGTTTGAGACGTGTTGTTTACATGCAATATTTGTGGAGGTAAACCTGAGCCTCTTAAATTGCTTCTTTCTGTTTTATCTGTTAAAGTCCTATCTGTTCTTTCATGTCACCTAGTATTTTCTCCTTTCAACCTTATGGGTCTGTTTAGAACTGCCTTTAAGTAGGTGTCCCAATCTCCTCCAGGACCATTAAGAAAGGATGGGGTAACAGTATGCATAGAGGTCGTTAAATAAACTCGCTTAATAACTGCTAAAGGGTGGGGAAGGGTAGACATGGATATGTTAGCTGGTACGCTAATGCAACGTGTAGCCCCTCATTGAGGAGTGATTCCCGGGCATTACATTGATATGATCCTACAGGATAAACAACCTAGGACCCCCTATCCCTTACATATGTCTGTTTAGATCATAACTCTTTCAAAACCTTAGATGTGTGCCTAGACTCTAAATCTTTTCATCTTTAGCACATATGTGTGCTTAGACTGCGAATCTTCTCAAAAAACCTTTATTTACCTATGTGCTTTTATTTCTTATGTGCTACCTATTTTAAAATTTCCAAAGTTTGTTTGGCGGGGAACCACAATTGTGGACTTCAAGGGGTGCCTGACACCTTCCCCTTGAAGTAATTTCAAGCCCTTACCCTATCTCTGGTTATCCAATCTGTGTTTGTAAATGACCCTTAGTAGGTGACTTAACGCACCTTAATTCGTTAGGTGGCGACTCTTCAATTCCTTACCCCTTTCCCAAAAGGAAACGAGTTGTCCCAATAATGTTAAAAACCCTGACTGATCCGAAAGGAGAGGAAAAAGGGGGGTGCGACAGCATGGCGACTCTGCTGGGGATATTTCCTAGGCTTCTACCATTTTCAAACTGCTTTGTGAACTTGTCTTTACTTTTCTAATACTTGCGATCTTTCCCTTTCCCTCTTTATGTGCAATTAATTGTTTATATCTTTCAAGTACTTATTCTTTTGAAAATCAAAACTAACATGTTCATTTTTGTTTTCCTTTGTAACTACTTTTCAATCATAATTGTTGTATTTGCCGCTTTCGTAACGTGCAAATACATGACAACATGCATTTATTGCTCATTTATTATTGCATAATCATGCTCAACAACATATTCCACTCGTGCCTATACAAATCCTATAGCAACACTTGATGAGTGGTTGTGCTCTTCCATTTTATATCACCCCTGATTTCGAAAAGGCTTATTTGCGGTAAAACTAGTCGATCAGTGGTGCAGTCGACGGTTCCGTGCCTTTCCCCCTCAAGTTGTCCACTTGAGGGTACTAGTCTAAAACCCCATATAAACCTTACTTTATTATATTGTACATGCATCATGGTCAAACCTAGCCGAGTTAATGTGTCGTCCGCACAGTAACCCTTTAAGACAGCCTTATCCAAAAGTTCACCGGATTTTTCATAATCCCAACGGACGCAATCAAGTTTTGTGCATTTATTTGGAGAACTAAATGCATGTATGCTAATCATAAGTGTATAAATAGTCAAGTCTGGCGAGGGTAAGGGTCTAACCTTATCTATTTTGCAGAAAATGAGGCACGAAGTCCCTAGGTTCGGCATGGTCCAAAGAATACCACCACTGTTGCTGGATTTGTGGGAAGACCTTTCGCCAAGTGGCAAAGACCATGTGAAAAGGGTCCTCGGAAACTTGCCCTCTTTACTATATATACAACCAAACAACATGTTGATTAAAGCAGCCACTATGTTCTGGGACAGAGAAAGGTTTGTGTTCCGTTTCGGCAACATAGAAATGACCCTCCTCTTAGAGGAGATAGGGGGTTTCGCGGGATTACCTTGGAACAGTCCAGGTTTGTTGGTTCCCGAAAATCGTGCTGCTAGGGGATTCCTGAAAATGATGGGTTTGAAAAAGAACGATGATTTAGAGTGCCTGACATAGTCCTACATACCTTTTGACTATCTCTATGAACGATACAGCCATAGCAAATCCTATCATATCTTTCACGACAAATTCTCTATTACTTCCTTGGGTCATATTCACCGCAGGGTTTTTGTGTTCATCGTTTGCTTCCTGGGTATGATAGTATTTTCGAGCAAAGGAGACAAGATTCACACCAGACTGGCTATGGTAGCCAAAACCTTAATGGAGGGAATCGAAGGGCAAACATATACCATTATCCCCATGATCATAGCAGACATATACCGAGCCCTGGACCACTGCCAGAAAGAGTTCAAACACTTTGAGGGTTGCAATCTGCTATTACAGGTTTGGTTATTGGAGCATCTCCAAAGGGGACAATATCGTCAAGAATTTCCACGAAGGGCGTGGAATGACCATATATCCTTCCATCACCCTAAGAGAATAGCCTACATCCCAGACCAGTTTGCTCAACCGGAGGATGCTACGAAATGGGCGCAATTTTTTTATAATTTGACCGAGGACCAAGTTCAATAGATGTTCGAATGGTTCCCTACTAGTGATTTCATCAACAGATCGAGGGACGCTCCGCACCTTATGTTGATCGTTTTAAGGGGCATATACCCTTATTCTCCCATCAGGGTTATCAGACAGGCAATTAAGAAGCAAGTTATACCGCGAGTCTCTAAATGAGCCATTACAGGGCAGATTTTCAGGATGACGATATCCCATACAAATGCGAGGCTCAGCATATGTGGCATCTAAAGGTTATTGTAGAAAAGGACACCATCAAGCCCGACAGATACCACGCAGGGCATGTACGCCTTTACCTATCATGGTTGGAAGATAGCATATCAAGGATAGTTGAGCCAGGAATCGGCAGAAACAGGATCATAGACGAAGCGGCTGAGGCTCAAGTGAAATACAATAAACTGCACAAAAGGATTCGTGAGTTCGAGGCCGAGCATCTGGAGCAACACAAGACTAATATGGAATTGATCAATTAGTGGAAGGAAAGAGCTATCAAATCTAATGAAAGGCTGGAGTATTTGGAGCAGGGTCTAATGGAGCTAGAGGCGAAGACGAGGAAAAGGGTCGTCGACTGCCAGAATCCTGAGAGAAACGAATGAGGGCATCTAGCGAGGGTATACCTGCTGTTGGGCATGCACGACCTGGGGAACCTGATTGACAGAGCCAAGAAGATCGAGCCTGGGGAAGGTCCTTTTGGGACCAAGTAGTCTAGGTTTCCTTTTCATTGCTTTTTCAAATGTAATAAGGCCAAGTGCCATTAGTGACTTTATTTCCTGCTTATTATTTTAGTGTCATTTTGGATTCGTCTATTTTACATTAATGAAATAAGGAATTTTGGCATCTAAGTTCTCCAAATCAACTTGTCGTTAGGTTTACCTCGGGCACAACGAGGCTCCCAAGTTAGGACACGATTTTATTCCTGCACTCTGTGTTTAAATACTGCAATATTTTCTCATAGTCCTCACTGACTTGGCTACCTTTTGTTTTTACTTTTGTTTTATTTCTTTTGATTATTCCCCTCCCCAAAGGTTGGTCCATGCATTCTGGAATCATCATCATATCACACAAGATCCAGGGGCCCTCTACCTCCTCCTCCTCCTCCTCCTCCTAGTCCACTTAAAGGCCAAGGCAAAGGCAAAATGGAAGATTTGGGCAACATCAGACAAGAAAACACAATGCCAGTGGAATGAGCAGAAGCTCTTGACAATCAAGGTACTCAGGTTCAGAATGATGCTATGTCACAACTCGAGCAAAGGTTGTTGAAACTCCAAGGGGAGCTTGAGCATGTCCGGAACTTGGCAAATTTATCCTTCTCACTCAGTGTCCCAGATGTCATTCAAAATCACATACCTCCTCAGAACACCCCAAACAAACAGAACACTCCCACAACTCATCATCATACAACTCCACCGAAAAATCAAATTATCCCACCATAGCACCAGCATAACACTTTCCACACTCTGAAAAACACCCCGCTAATTATTGATGAACCACAAAACTCCACAAGTGACCACCTCTATGCTCAAACACCAGGTCATCAGAACAACCCCATATACGTGGAGACTCTACCTCACTCCACTCAACACATTGCTTACACACCTGAATCCAGTGAGAAGGATATGCACATTAAGAATTTGGCCGAGGAACTCAAGAAGGTGACTAGTCGAGTTCAGGGTGTTGAAGGAAGCAAGGGAATCGAAGGGTTGAACTACGAATATCTCTGCATACAGCCCGATGTTGAACTACTGGAGGGTTACAAACCTCCTAAGTTCAAAATGTTCGATGGTACAGGTGATCCCAGGGTCCATCTGAGGACCTATTGTGATAAATTGGTTGGAGTAGGAAGAGACGAGAAGATTCGCATGAAATTGTTCATGAGGAGCCTCACAGGAGATGCTTTATCTTGGTACATCAGCCAAAACCCTAAGAAGTGGTCCGACTGGGTAAGTATGGCATTAGACTTCATGGACCGATTCAGGTTCAATACGGAGAATGCACCAGACGTGTTCTACATCCAGAACCTTAAAAAGAAGCCCACAAAAAAAATTTCACGAGTATGCCACTCACTGGAGATCTGAAGAAGACAAGGTCAGGCCTGCCCTAGAGGAAGAATAAATGAACAAATTCTTCGTCCGGGCACAGCACTCCCAGTATTATGAGAGGCTAATGGTGATTGAAAACCACAAATTCTCTTACATCATCAAGATGGGTGAGAGAATTGAAGAAGGTATCAAGAGTGGAATGGTCACTAACTTTGAGGCACTACAAGCCACCAACAAAGCCTTGCAGTCTGGTGGTATATCCAAGAAGAAAGATGCAGGAACGGTAATGGTTGCACATGGACCCAAATCCCCGTTGGTATACCGAACTTCCCCACTCACCTATCAAGCACCCTCGCCCACCTATCAGTCAGCACCTCCACCAACATATCAGCCATCTCCACCGTCTACATTTCAGCCTACTTCCCCCAGATATTCCCAACCAACTCCTGTTTATCATACCTACAACTCTCAGCCATCTCACTTCCAATCACCCCCTGCTCGCCAAAATATCCCGAGACCTCGACCCAACTTTGATTGCAGACCTCTTAAACAATACACTGCCATTGCCGAACCTATCGACCAGTTGTATGAAAGATTAAAATTTGCTGGTTATGTCACTCATATCCCTGCTATAACCCCTGAAAATCCATCCCAATGGGTCAATCCAAACAAGACCTGTGCATACCATTTTGGCATAAAGAGGCATACAATTGATGAATGTCGCTCACTGAAAGATAAGATCCAGTCTATGATTGATAACAAGGTCATCCAGGCAAAAGAAGCTGCTCCCAATGTTCGCAAAAATCTGCTTCCAGACAACAAGGATGTCAACATGATAGAGATAGAAGAAGATTGGGACCCAGAGGGGTCGATCGGGTTAATTATAGAAGGTGATGACCCAAAGAAGCCAGAAGTCACTCTTAATCCCATCATAGTCCAGATTCAGCCATCCGGAGACATCGAGTTAACTGCGTCACCCCATTCAAGTTTGAAACGGCACCACTTGCAAACACACATTTGCTGTTCGAGGTTGAATTTATGCCACCTGCTAGGGCACCCATCCCATTTGAAGTGAAAATAGTTGCACCAATCATAGTGACAGTGTCAGCCACGCCACCTTTCAATGATAAGGCTGTACTTTGGGATTACACGGCTGAAGCAAAAAGGAAAGGTAAAGTCAAGATAGGAGAAATTGGTGTTGCGTAGGGGATGACAAGGACCGACAGGGTCTATACACCTGAACACTTGGTAGAGTCTAGAAAAAATGCTTCCAACAGGCCACCCGTCATTGAGACAGGCCAGATGATCTTTGGAGGAAGGTGCAGGCCAGTGAATACTCAGTCATCGATGAGCTGAACAAAACTCAAGACCAGATGCTGCAAAATTCAGAGACACACAGGAACTTGATGAAAGTGTTGAACGAAGCATATGTGCCAAATAACATAACAAGTTGAGAAATGGCCAATATGTTAGGTCAAGTACTGGAGAGTTACAAGATAATTTTTCACAAGGACGAGTTGTCTCCTGAAGGGCTAAGTCATAATAAAGCACTGCACATCACTCTGCAATGTGAGGACTACTTCATCACCAGGATTCTGATCGACGGGGGATCCAGCCTCAACATCTGTCCGTTGTATGAGATCAAAGAAGGATCTATTAATGTAAAGGCTTTCGACGGTTCTTAGAGGTCTACCATTGGTGAAATCAGTCTTTGCCTGCATATGGGACCTACATGGTTCGAGATGAAATTTCAGGTGATAGACATATCAGCATCCTACAACCTGTTATTGGGACATCCGTGGATACATGCTGCTGGGGCTGTGGAATCCACATTGCATCAATCAGTAAAATTTGAATGGAACCACCAGGAGGTGATCATCCATGGAGACGGAATCAATCCTATCTATAGTCACCATACCATCCCGGTGATTGAAGGTAGGAGAAGGCTGGGTGGAGAAACCTACCACCACATTGAACGGATCAATGTAGTAGACAAAGACAAATGGTGGGACAGTAAGATCGAGAGCATACTGAACTGGAGTGGATATGATCCTGGCAGAGGACTCGGTAAGAATCTTCAAGGGATTTACAAACCAATATAGTTGAAGCATCACGACATCACTTTTGGGCTAGGATACAAATACACTTGGCAGGAGTACGAAGACTGGTCGCCACCATGACGCGGTCCCTACTATCCATTGGAACAGCCTATACCACATTTGGAGCAGACTTTCCAGCAAGCTGATATCATATGGGGGTCAGAAGAAGAAGAAACTTTAGCAGCTTTGAAGAATCTATTCCTGGAAGACGAAGGCATGGACTGTTGTGTTATTGTTGAGGAGGAGGAATAGGAAGGCCCTACCAGCCAAGCTGTGAGCAAGGGATCATTCCTCAAGAATTGGACTGTCAGACCATCCAGGGCTCAATGAGTCCCGGGGTAGCAAGGCTGAACAACATTATTTATTTCATTTTTGTTAATGATTTCCTTTTCGCATTTTTTTTCCAATAAAATCCCGATGTTCCAAAATTGTTTGTTTAAATTATAAAAATCATTTTTACGTTTCAATGAATCTGTATTTATCTATTATCATTTCTCTCATTATTTTATCAATATAGCATTACTATTTCCTATCTTGATGAACCAATGATTGTGACATGCAATGGGACAACGCACCAAAAGGACAGTGATTCAGAAGAAGAGGATGACATACCCAATGAAATTATCAGAGAAGTTGAGGATTTTGAAAACAAGCCTAAGTCCAATCTGGATGAGACCGAGGTAATCAACTTAGGAGATTCAGAGACGTTCAAAGAAACCCGCATCAGCATCCATTTGTCGCCATCAGATAAAGTGGAATACACACAATTCTTGAAATAATATGAAGACATATTTGCATGGCCGTACGATGACATGACTGGTCTAAGTACGTCCATTGTGGCTCACAAGTTGCCGACCAATCCAATGTGCCCGCTGGTAAAGCAAAAGCTCATAAAGTTCAAGCCTGATATGAGTATGAAAATCAAAGAGAAAGTTACCAAGCAAATAAACGCCAAGGTTCTCAGGGTAGTTGAATATCCGACATGGTTAGCCAATATCGTTCCAATGCCCAAGAAAGATGGAAAGGTCAGGGTTTGTGTCGACTACCGGGATCTCAACCGGGCCAGTCCAAAGGATGATTTTCCCCTTCCAAACATACACATCCTAATTGACAATTGCGCAAGCATGAGCTTCAGTCGTTCGTGGATTGCTTTGCTGGTTACCATGAGATTCTGATGGACGAGGAAGACGCTGAGAAAACGGCTTTCATTATGCCGTGGGGAGTCTACTGTTATAACATGATGCCATTCGGCTTAAAGAATGTTGGGGCCACCTATATGAGAGCTATGACCACTATCTTCCATGACATGATAGACAAAGAAATCGAGGTTTATGTGGATGACGTCATCATCAAGTCTAAAAGATCCACCGACCATACATCGGATTGGAGAAAGTTCTTCAACAGGCTACGAAAGTACAACTTGAAATTAAACCCCGCGAAGTGTGCGTTCGGGGTTCCTGCTGATAAATTTCTTGGGTTCATCGTCAGTCGCCAAGGGATAGAATTGGGTCCATCAAAGGTCAAAGCCATCCAAGAGTTACCACCGCCAAAGAACAAGAAATATGTGATGAGTTTCCTGGGATGCCTTAACTACATCAGCTGATTCATAGCCCAGTCCACGATTATATGTGAATCAATCTTCAAGATGCTAAAGAAAGATGATGCGACCAAATGGACTGAGGATTGTCAGAAAGCTTTCGACAGAATCAAGTAATACTTGTCAACGCCACCAATTTTGGTCCTGCCAGAGCCAGGTAAACCCTTGCTACTCTACCTTGCGGTATTAGATGAAGCTTTCGGCTACGTTCTAGGACAGCATGATGGGACAGGAAGAAAGGAACAGGCTATTTATTTCCTGAGTAAGAAGTTCACTCCATATGAGGCACAGTATTCCCTACTGGAACGTACCTGATGTGCTCTGACCTGGGTAGCCTAGAAGTCGAGGAATTACTTCTGTGCCTACACAACATATCTCATATCAAGGATGGATCCCTTGAAGTATATCTTTCAGAAGCCCATGCCCATTGGCAAACTGGCTAAATGGCAAATCCTGCTGAGTGAGTTCGACATTGTCTATGTGACTCAGAAAGCGGTCAAGGGGCAAGCATTGGCAGATCATCTTGCCGAGAATCCTGTGGGAGGAAAATACGAACCCCTGAAGACGTATTTTCCCGATGAAGAAGTGTCATTCATAGGAGAAGACATTGCAGAACCCTATGACGGTTGGAGAATGTTCTTCGACGGAGCAACCAATTTCAAAAGAGTCGACATTGAAGCTGTCCTGATTTCGGAAACAGGTCAACATTACCCGGTATCTACCAAACTCAGATTTCCCTGCACCAACAATATGGCAGAATATGAAGCCTGCATCTTAGGGCTCAATATGGCCATTGACATGAATATCCAGGAGTTGTTAGTAATTGGTGACTCAGAACTGCTAATACACCAAGTACAAGGAGAATGGGTTACCAAGAATTCCTAGATACTGTTGTCTGCACCATGTGCAGGATTTGAGAAAGAGGTTCGCGAAGACAGAATTTCGGCACGTCCCCAGAGTTCAGAACGAGTTTGTCAATGCATTGGCCACTCTATCATCCATGATACAACACCCAGATAAGAACTTCATTGATCCTATTCCAGTGAAGATCCATAACCAGCCAGCATATTGTGACCATGTTGAAGAAGAAGGATATGGAAGACCATGGTTCCAAGACATCAGGGAATACTTGTCAAAGGGAGAGTACCCAGAGCTTGCAAATCACACTCAGAAACGCACGCTCCAGAGATTGTCCAACAATTTCTTTCTCAGCGGAGGAAACCTGTACAGGAGAACTCCTGACTTGGGATTATTGAGATGTGTCGATGCAAAGGAAGCTTCCAGACTACTTGAAGAGATACATGCTGGGACCTGTGGCCCACATATGAATGGTTTTGTCTTGGCAAGAAAACACTCAGAACCGGTTACTTTTGGATAACCATGGAAACGGACTGCATCCAGTATGCCCGGAAATGCTACCGATGTCAGGTTCATGTAGATATGATAAAGGTACCCCCAAACGAGCTCAACGCAACAAGATCGCCTTGGCCGTTCGTTGCCTGGGGAATGGACATCATTGGACCGATAGAGCCTACCGCCTCAAATGGATACAGATGCATCTTCGTAACTATTGATTATTTCACCAAATGGGTCGAAGCGGCGTCATACAAAGCAGTGACTAAGAAAGTCGTGGCAGACAGTGTCCGCGACCGTATCATTTGTCGGTTCGGGATTCCAGAGTCAATCATCACCGAAAACGGCTCCAATCTCAACAGTGACCTGATGAAAGCCATGTGCGAGACTTTCAAAATAAAACACAAGAATTCCACAACCTATAGACCTCATATGAATGGAGCTGTAGAAGCCACCAACAAGAACATCAAAATGATATTGAGAAAGATGATAGAAAAACACAGACAGTGGCACGAAAATCTATCATTTGCCTTACTGGGATACCGCGCCACAGTCCGCACATCAACTGTGGCAACTCCTTATTTACTGGTTTATGGTACGAAAGCTGTTATTCTTGCCGAAGTGGAGATCCCTTCCTTAAGAATCATACAAGAAGCTGAGCTCAGCGACGCAGAATGGATAAAAGGCCGGTACGAGCAGTTGGCCCTCATTGATGGGAAAAGAATGAATGCATTATGTCACGGACAACTTTATAAGAGCATAATGACCAGAGCTTTCAACAAAAGTGTCAAACCAAGACAGTTCACACCAGGGCAGCTGGTGTTAAAGAAGATCTTTCCACATCACGATGAAGCCAAAGGGAAATTCTCTCCAACTGGAAAGGTCCATACATGGTTCACCGAGTATTGACAGGAGGAGCTCTTATACTTGCAGAAATGGACGGAGAAGTTTGGCCAAAGCAAATCAATTCAGATGCAGTCAAACGCTACTATGTGTAATTCTTTATGATGTAAACTAAACCACGCCTGACCTGATTCCTATTTAAGAGGGGATATGTAGGAAGACCTATGGGTTCGGTCATAATTCTATAAAAATCTCATTTCCCCCCCGCAATTGGAAACTGGGGCAGAATTTTGAGAAGGACCCTCAAAATTCTGAAGCAAGTTCAGCCGATCGCAGCATGTACAACGGTCAGAATCATCAACCATCTAACTGGGCAAGAATTTTTAGGAATACCCTCAAAATTCCGTAGCATGAGTGGTTGCAATGTCTTGAACGATGTCACGATCGTCGGTTCATCTAAATTTCTCAAAATATATTTTACTATGTCTTTATAAATCATGCACGTTTTCAAAATATAGCTCTGTTTAGCAAACGCTACCCCGATGACATAAGAAGGATCATCAGAACAAGCAGAACGAAGCAAGCAAAGCCAACGGGGATATGAACCAACCTTCCCCATCTACAG
>ML371983.1:39340-49570 GCA_005239525.1 Nicotiana knightiana | reverse complement strand
CCCACCCCCCCCCGCGCAATTGGAAACTGGGGCATAATTTTGAGAAGGACCCTCAAAATTCTGAAGCAAGTTCATCCGATCGTAGCATGTACCACGGTCAGAATCATCAACCATCTAACTGGGGCAGAATTTTGATGAGGACCCTCAAAATTCCGTAGCATGAGTGGTTGAAATGTCTTGAACCATGTCACGGTCGTCGGTTCATCTAAATTTCTCAAAATATATTTTACTATGTCTTTATAAAATCATGCATGTTTTCAAAACATAGCTATGTTTAGCAAACGCTACCCCGATGACATAAGCAGGATCATCAGGCCAAGCAGAACGAAGCAAGCAAAGCCAGCGGGGATACGAACCAACCTTCCCCATCTATAGAACTCACTATTTTTCTTTGGATGCAGGAATAAAGAACAAACAAGTTTCAAAGTCACGAATTTCAACACAGTCGCAAATGCAAGGTTTACTATCAGCACAAAAGAACGAACGTGCTCTAGAATCATAGTTCTCACAACAATCACAATACCAATACCTATTACTAGCTAAGAAATCCTACTAGTATTCGATATTTATTCCTTTGCATAGGGCCTTGCATGGGACTAAACTCTGTCCTACATTTACATGAGGTTAAGCTCTACCTCCATCTTCATAAGGCTAATCTTCTGCCTTCCCTTGCATAAGGCTATCTCTGCCTTCCTATCTGCATAAGGCTAATTGATGTGAGGATACAATTCATGGTTTAACATGTTATATGCCCTACATTTTATGTGCGTTAATGATAAAAATACACTTTTTATGTGCATAATAGAGTTTATTTCATGTGTAGGGATTTTCGAGAGAGGAAGCCATTGAAGTGCAGAAAAACCTGTGGATTATTACTCAGTGAAGCAAACATTGATTTTTATAGCTTTTATTTATTATTTTGTAGTTCAATTATGCAAGTTATTTTAGAATTGATTCTTATGAATATGAGTAGCTAATTTTCTTAACCTAGGGTTTTGGTGGAATCCATTGGGGGATAAACTTATTGTGATATTAATATAGTTTTGATTGGTTGATTAATCTCTATTTGTTCAACTACGTTCTTGTTGTAGTTGATTGAAGGGCCCTCAATTAGCTGTTCCTATTTATTATGTATCTACTTGAGAGAGAGTGCATATTTAGGTAGTTGTTTGAACAACATCACTCCCGGAGTATAGACGAAAGTCATAACCGAGGGTTTAGAAGTTGGATTAGAAATAACGATACTTCGGGTGCAATCTAAAGTGAACTGTAATGCAATCTAGCTAGCGTAACTTGAGAGAGTGCGTCTAGTAAATTATCATAATTACTTGAGAGAGATTTATGGTAGATAGAGTGTTCATGATTGATAGAGACAACTAATCAAACTATAAGAAGTATCCGAGAAGGAAGTTCACCGACGGGGGAAACCATAACCTTAGACCTTTATCATAATTGTTTACAAAACATTGTTAGTAATTGTTAGTTATTATTATTGTCAGTAGAATTAGTAAAATACCACCAATTTATATTAAAAAGTATTGAGAGAATTGATTGAGTAAAAGTTGCGTATTCTAAAGACTTGATTGATACGTAAATTCCCTGTGGGATCGACTCTGGGCATAATACCCCGGTTATATTTGCAACGCCCGTTTAGTCTTTTATTAGACATAGTTGAGCGTGATCACTGGTGAAGTAGTTGAACCCTTATCAGACCCCAAGAAAGTTTTCAAGGCCATAAACCGGACCAACCGGAAAAGCAAACATCAACCACAAATTGAACAACTTGAAACAGACATGGAAGATGCACACAACCGGAACAATCATGGGGATGACGTGGTAGACCCAGTCACTCACATAGGGGCAGAGGCTCCCCTATATGACTGGGCACAACCCATAGCTGAGAATTTGGCCACAGCGATACTTGTTCCTCATATACAGGCCGAGTCCTTCTAGATAACAAATAATATGCTACACTTATTGAAGAACAAAGGGCTATTTTCAGGGTCATACATTGAAGACCCCCAGCAACACTTGAAAAACTTCCTGTCAATCTGCAAAACACAGAGGCAGCCTAACCTCACTCAGGAGGCAATAAGACTGTTGTTGTTTCCGTTCTCAGTGACTGGTGCTGCCCAGACTTGGCTAAACTCACTCCCCATAAATTCTATTACCACGTGGGAGGAGTTAGTTAAGCAATTCGTGAACAAGTTTCACCCACCTAACAAGACTGCCCAACAAATCGATGAAATCTTAAGCTTCCGACAGAAACCAGCTGAAACCTTACAAGAGACATGGGAGCGATCTAAGGGTATGTTGGTTATATGTCCACATCATGGCATCCCAGAGCAAATGTTGGGGCAGCATTTCTATATGGGTTTGGCTGATACTGTTAAAGCAAATGTAGATGCTTCGTCTGGTGGAGCATTTCTGAACAAAACGTGGAGAGAGAGTCAAATCTTACTTGATAAAATGGCACAGAATTCAGGATGGACAACAAGGAATGCACATATTACTCTGTAGTTCATTCAGTGCCATTTGATCCATCTAATACTATTGCAGAGAACGTGGCCACCTTGATAACACAAATGTGTATACTTACTAAGAAGGTGGAGGAATTAGGACAAAAACATCAAGTACACATCATAGACACAACCAATGGGGGCTTATGCACATCATGCATTAGTCAACCACTTGGTAACCACTGGAATGCAGAATGTGATAACCCTCCTTATCCAGAAATATGAATTATGTGACAAATTATAAACGTCAAAGACAAGGGGGGAAGAACTGGGGTCAACAAGTTCAACCATATAGGCCACCTCACCAACAACAGAATAGTGGAAATATGGGCGCCATGAGACCACAAGGCAATGCAGCACCATATCAGAGACCGCACAGTTATAACCATCAGAATCAGCAACAATCATACTACCCTCCTCAGCATCAACAGGGGGGAAGGCAAGAAGATGGGTTTTCGCGGTTGGAAGCTATGATGCAGTAGGTGATTGGGTCAAATACCAAAATTAGTGAGAGAGTAGATGCACATGATGCAGCTATTAAAAATACTGAAGTACAGCTGGGGCAGATTTCAAATGCAACTAACAATCATCCTCACAGAACTTTAACTGCTGATACTCAGGTGAACCCAAGGGACCAGAGCCCAAAACAGTTAATAGCAGTGACCCTCCGGAATGGCAGAGACCTGGACCTAGAACAAGAAAGGAGGCATGAAAATAGACAGACAAACATATTGGTACAGGTACCTAATAAAATTGATGACTCTATCCCATTGAGTAAGGGCACAGTGCAACCAGCTGAAGGAGAAGTTAATAAGCAAGGCGAAGCTGAGAAAGAACTTGAGGAAATCCCAAAGCCAGCAGTTGAGGTGGTAGCGGAAAAGGAAAAAGAATAGATAACAGAAAAGAAAAGAGCACCAGCTCCATTCCCTCAAAGGCTAGCAAAATATCAGAAGGATGAGCAGTATAAGAAATTCTTGGACATGCCAAAACAGATACAGGTAAATATCCCATTGATTGATTCATTGAAGGAAATTCCTAGCTATGCTAAAATGATGAAAGACTTAATGTCCAGAAAATTTGACTTCCAAGACCTGGCTACTATCACTCTTACCCATACTTGTAGTGCAGTGGTGACACGTCCTATTGCTGAAAAGTTGGCTGACCCAGGGAGTTTTACAATTCCTTGTACTATTGCCAACTTCTCTTTCGCCAAAGCCCAATGTGACTTGGGAGCCAACATTAATCTGATGCCACTGGCTATATATAAAATACTGGGGATTGGTAGAGTCAGGCCTACTTCTATGCTGCTGCAACTCGCTGATAGGATGGTAAAGAGACCGTCGGGTATTCTAGATGATGTGTTAGTGCAAGTGGGGAAATTTGTATTCCCTGCTGACTTTGTGATCCTAGACTGCCGAGTAGATGAGGAAATTCCCATAATCTTGGGAAGGCCATTTTTGGCCACAGGCAGAGCACTCATCGATTGTGAGACTGGTGAGCTTAAGATGAGGCTCAATGATGAAGAAATCACATTCAACGTGCAGAAGTCTATGAGGCGACCAAGTGAGTTCGCTAACTGCTCTCTTATTGATGTCGTGAATGTGATACTGGAAGAAGATGATGCAGCCTTAAATATTGGGGATCCTTTGGCTGCATGTTTGATGAAATTAGATGATATGAACGGTGAGGAACTAGCAGAATGGGTATTAGCATTGGAAGGAAAAGGGACATGGTCGAGGGTTCTTGAAATTGAACCATTACACTTGGAAAAGAGAGAGAACCCACCAGCCAAGCCCTCAGTTGAAGTACCACCCAAGTTAGAGCTGAAGCCTTTACCAGCGCACCTCAGGTATGCATTTCTTGGACCTAACTCTACATTACCGGTTATTATAACACCTGGGTTGTTAGATATGCAGGAACAACAGCTATTACAGGTACTTTCTGAATGCAAGACTGCCATTGGCTGGATGATTGCAGACATCAAAGGGATCAGCCCAGCTTATTGCATGCATAAAATTCTCTTGGAAGAGGGGCACAAACCGTCTAGGGAACACCAAAGACGGTTAAACCCAAATATGAAGGAAGTGGTAAAGAAAGAAGTGATAAAGTGGTTAGATGCGGGAATCATTTTCCCTATCTCCGACAGCAGCTGGGTTAGCCCAGTACAGTGTGTACCAAAAAAGGGGGGTATGACAGTCGTAAGAAATGATAAAAACGAGTTGATATCCACTAGAACTGTTACATGTTGTAGAATATGCATGGATTATAGGAAGCTAAACCTTGCCACCCGCAAAGACCATTTCCCACTTCCCTTCATTGATCTGATGCTCGACCGGTTAGCAGGGAAATCTCACTTCTGTTTCCTTGACGGGTATTCGGGGTACAACCAGATTTCTATTGCCCTAGAGGATAGAGAAAAAACCTCTTTCAAATGCCCATATGAGATATTTTCTTTCAGAAGAATGTCATTTGGCCTCTGCAATGCACCTGCAACATTTCAACGGTGCATTATGGCTATTTTCACAGACATGGTGGAGGATATTATGGAGGTCTTCATGGACGATTTCTCAGTGGTGGGAAATTCGTTTAATGAATGCCTTAAAAATTTGAATCGTGTCCTAAAAAGGTGTATCGAAACGAACCTAGTGCTCAATCGGGAGAAGTGCCACTTCATGGTACAAGAGGGAATTGTCTTGGGACATTTGGTCTCAAGTAAAGGTATTCAAGTGGATAAAGCTAAGGTAGAAGTGATTGAAAAACTACCTCCACCCACGTCAGTCAAAGCTATTCGTATCTTCCTGGGACATGCCAGATTCTACCGCCGATTCATCAAAGATTTCTCCAAAATTGCCAACCCTCTCTGTAAGTTACTAGAAAAAGATAACCCATTTGTGTTTTCTGATGATTGCAGGGTAGCGTTTGAGAAGCTAAAGTAGAAACTAGTCACTGCACTGATTATAGTTGCCCCCGATTGGGAGCAACCATTTAAACTCATGTGTGACGCAAGTGACTATACTGTAGGAGTCGTGTTGGGCCAGCGAAAAGATAAGGTAATGCACCCAATTTACTACGNGTTGGGTGCTGCTTTTGCAAGAATTTGACTTGGAAATTCGTGACCATAAGGGAACGGAGAACCAAGTCGCTGATCATTTATCACGCCTCGAAGGTGCTGAACAGGCACCTGAGGCTGAGGATATTCTGGAAACCTTTCCAGATGAGCAGCTGCTGGCCACAAATGTGAGAGAGGTGCCATGGTATGCAGACATTGCTAATTACCTGGCATGCGACATTGACCCTTATGAGCTCTCCTCTGTACAAAAGAAAAGATTTTATCGTGATAGCCGTAACTACTATTGGGATGAACCTTATTTGTTTAAAATTTGCATAGATAACATGATTCGGAGGTGCATCCCCGAGATAGAACAATGTGCTATTTTGCAGTCTTGTCACGCAGCTCCTTATGGAGGACATTTCGGAGGAGTCCGAACAGCAGCTAAAGTGTTGGAGGCCGGGTTTTATTGGCCCACTGTGTTTAGAAATTCCCATCAATGGGTGAAAGGATGCAATGAATTCCAAAGGACGGGGAACATATCCCATCGTCATGAAATGCCAATGAATCCAATACAAGAGGTAGAAGTGTTCGATGTTTGGGGGATAGATTTCATGGGTCCTTTTGTCATCTCATACGGCAATAAGTATATACTTGTTGCTATAGATTACATGTTGAAATGGGTAGAAGCGGATCATTCTCCACCAATGATGCAAAAGTGGTGGTGGGGTTCTTAAAGAAGAATTTCACCCGCTTTGGGACACCAAGAGCCATTATAAGTGATGGAGGCACGCATTTCTGCAATCGTGTTTTCGAAAAGTTGCTGGCTAAATATGACGTACGTCACAAGGTAGCAACCCCATATCACCCCCAAACTAGCGGGCATGTCGAAGTATCAAACCGGGAAATAAAGAGTGTACTAACCAAAACTATTAACGCCACAAAAACTGATTGGGCAAAGAAACTTGATGATTCCCTCTGGGCCTACAGAACCGCATTTAAAACACCAATCGGTATGTCTCCATACAAGTTGGCATTTGGTAAGGCCTGTCACCTGCCCGTCAAACTAGAACATCGAGTNGGATCACAGAATTACAAGAATTAGAAGAATTCAGAAGCCAAGCATTTGAAAGCACTAGGTTGTATAAGGAACGAATGAAGAGACTTCATGATAAAAATATTGTGGACCGGGATTTTAGACCAGAAGACAAGGTATTACTGTAGAATTCAAGATTAAGAATGTTTCCGGGTAAGCTCAAGTCTCGATGGTCTGGCTCGTTTAAAGTGGTCAATGTATTTCCTTATGGTGTTGGGGAGATTACTGCTGAAAATGAGTCTAATACCTTCAAGGTCAATGGACAAAGATTAAAAAGATATGTTGGAATGACTGAAGCCAATATGTTGGCTATTGTGCACCTGGGTGAACCTAATACACCAGACAATCCTTAATAGCTTTTATGATCCGTCGTGCCGTGACGTTAAATTAGGCGCTTCATAGGAGGCAGCCTATTGATATGCGTAATAGTCGTGCCACGACCTTAAATAAGGCGCTTGTTGGGAGGCAACCCAATGCGTAGTAAATCTTAGATTAGATAGAAGTATTTAGTGTAATTATAGGTACTAACAAGCTTGCAGGTGAATTCGGGTGAATGGAGGAGTGTATTAGCATGACGAAAGGGGGGAACATGGCTGGCGTTAAGAGCCAAACCCCTGGCTAACGCCAGGGTAAGGCTGGGATTATGGGTGTAACGCTTGGCTAGCTCCAGGGTAAGGCTGGCGTTAAGGGTGTAACGCCTGGGTAACGCCAGGGGGAGGCTGGCATTATGGCTGAAACGCCCGGCTAACGCCAGGGTGCCCGGGCTTTCTGATTAAAACGCATGACTAACGCCAGGTAAGTTCATTTTTCCTATTTTCTTCATCTCCCAACTCTCTCTCAAGCAATTTTCACTCCCAAGCACACACCTAAACACTGATTGTCTCTCATACTCACATCAAATCACATAGCTTGACACACTCATCTTCACTTCGTCAAAACACAGCACCTTTAACACCCCATTATCACCTACCACACACACAAGATCTGCACAGGTTAAAAATTCGTGGTACACTTCATCTGGCTAACACACATCAATACGTGAGGTATGATTCTAACCCTATACTTTATTCACTCGAATTTGAGCTGGTAAATCGTTTATCTTTGATTTCATGAAGAAGTTTTATGGGTTTATGAAGTTCTTGAAATGTGTTGTATGGTGTTATGCACCCCAAGTCCCGAAACCCTTTAGGAATGAGCTGAAATGGTGAAATTAAGTGGTATTATGGAACCCCAAAGTGATTTGGGAACATGAGGCAGTCCCTCAAGTCCATAAGAGCTCCCATGGCAATCGTGCCAGCCAAGTGCTCGATGTAATGCCTCAATGGCAATACATGTCCCATATGGAGCCCGAGTCTCCGGGAAAAACACCACTAGCGCCTTACATCTTGAATTCCATGAAATTTTAAATGAAAAGTGGCTCACAAGAAGCTAATAGGTAGCAATGTGTGTAAATTGTCATAAACTTGACGAGGTGAAGTCTTAGTAACCTTCGCAAAGTGCGAAAACAGATAGTATATACTTTGTGACACTAATTCATTACTGATATATTGTGCAGGTAAAACAATGTTACCCAGAAGAGCCGCCGGCAAGGAAAAGGCCACATCTTCAGCTCCGCCGAAAACCAAATCAAAACCCTCACCAGCACAAAAGAAAAGAAAAGAAGGAGATGTTATTTCTAGCATGACTAGTGAGGAATCAGTAGCTGTTGTGGCTGCTATGAGGCAGTGACCCGTTGGTCAAAGAGAATATGGTGTCAACAACATACCACCACACTCCAGGAAATGGTATACTCATTGCAAACCCAAGCATGTCCACCCGGAAGAAGCTATCAACGAGGGTCCTCTTAGAACTAAATTCCCAGTAATTTGGAGGAGCATCTATGAATTGGGTCTGGGATATGTGTTCAAACACCATGGCAAAATAAACCTCAATTTAGTCCGTGAATTCTATGCAAGGTTTGACCCTAAGGACAAGGAAGAATTGGTGCCAATTCGTGGGCACTTGGTGGATTTTTCGGCCAAGGCCATATGTGATTTCCTAGGAGAACCAAATGTTCCGGTGGAGCCTCTAGAGCAATTTATCTGCCATCCTAACTATATAGAAGTGAGGCATACACTTTGTGGGGTTGATTCCAAGGCTGCCTGGATTCGGGATAGATCCACTAATCGTCATAAAAGGTTTCCCAAGAAGAAGATGAAGGTTGAAACACATGTATGGCTGAAACTGATTAATGCACGGATACTACCGTGCACCCATGACACCTTAATCAGCTGAGAGAGGATTTGTGTGCTCTAGTTCGTAAGACTGGGCAGCAAGTGAATGTGGGCCACCTGATTCGCTATCAAATGGGGTTGGTGTGTGACAACAATAGAATTGATCGAATCCCTTTCCCGAATTTCCTGACTCAGTTCCTGCTACATAGTAACGTAGTGGTTGAGCCCGACTTTGACCACATTATTGATCAACAACTCACCCGGGAAACTGACATCACTGGCTTAAGACTAAAAGAAGAGTCTTCACTGACCAATGCTGAGTGTTATGCCAGGGATGATAGCTTCATGGCCCATCTCTATGGGATGATGGATTTGCAGTTGCGCATAGGAAGTCGTCCTGCGTCGGTTAATGAAAGAGGCGAGTTGGGTCAGAGGTATCCGCTCAATGCGCATGCTCAGCAGATGATAGGAGCAGGTGAGAGGTACAGGCTTCCAGATGATGAAGATATAAACACACCTGATGATTCTGATGCGGAGCTAATGCGCTCGGATGAGGATGATAATGCAGAAGATGAGTTTGAAGAGGAATGGAGAGCGTCCGATGATGAAGACGCTGAGTGACCAGGAAGTATCTTACACCTTGTTTTACTTTTTGCTTTGTATATATATGATGCACTGAGGACAGTGCATGAACTAAGTGTGGGGTGTTGTATATACATGTGTTGTGTGAATTGTGTTGCTTGCTATTTTATTTCATTTATTTTTAGCTTTATGTCAGTGAAATGTTTTTATGTTTGTTTGTTTTTAGCTTTTATGTTTTGTTTTATTATCTTAAAAAAAAGGACTCTTCCCGACAATAGATCTCTTAGACAGTTCTCTTGAGGGAAGTAAGTCTAACGAAAAAAAAAATTTGTTTAAGATAATGTAGTAATTCCCCATTGGTTTTTCTTTGGACCACGATTCTTTTCCAAGGGTTTTTAATTGAACCGGGTGTAGATAGTTTTTAATTTTTAGGAGTAGTAACCACATGGTTAAGGGCTTAATAGTAGTATTATCTCGAAACGTGCTAATGCCTTGAGAATAGTCAGTACTTTGGTTGTGACGCTTAGGCTCAATTTTTTGACTCCAGGATAAATACCTTAAATCAGAAATTCTTAAGATTTGCTTAACTGCTTTGACTGGAGTGTCGTGATAGATCCAATCCTGAGTGAGTTATGTGCCAAGTGTGTGTGAGGTTTGTATGTTATTTTGTGCATTGCATTTGATGTCTAGAACTTGCCCCGTGTGTGTGCAAAGCGAAATAGAAGTTTTGTTCAGTCTTGGAAGTGATATAGGCATTTCTTTGTTGAGCCA
>ML371983.1:0-37398 GCA_005239525.1 Nicotiana knightiana | reverse complement strand
ACGGGGGAAACCATAACCTTAGACCTTTATCATAATTGTTTACAACACATTGTTAGTAATTGTTAGTTATTATTATTGTCAGTAGAATTAGTAAAACATCACCAATTTATATTAAAAAGTCTTGAGAGAATTGATTGAGTAAAAGTTGTGTATTCTAAAGACTTGATTGATACGTAAATTCCCTGCGGGATCGACTCTGGGCATAATACCCCGGATTATATTTGCAACGCCCGTTTAGTCTTTTATTAGACATAGTTGAGCGTGATCACTAATCTTCTGCCTTCCCTTGCATAAGGCTAATCTTCTGCCTTCCTATCTACATAAGGCTAATCCCCTGCCTTCCCTTGCATAAGGTTATCTCTGCCTTCCTATTTGCATAAGGCTAAGATCCTCCTCCAATTTACTTTTTCACCGAGACTAAGCGCTGTCTCTCAAGCATTATCTACTTCGCTTATCTTTCGGGCTAAGCTCCGCCCTTCAATTCACAAGAGTAAGCTCTGTCTTGTCAGCATTATATTATTGCATATCATGGGCTGAAATATCGCCAACCTGTCCAAAGGAATCATAGTCTAACGACATCATCCTCATAGCCGAAAGACACCATGTCATGGCCTGAGGATCTCTCTCAATTTGCATATCATTATTCAAAGGCATCATAGTTCGGAGGCACCATCTTCATAGCCCAACATCATTTCATGGCCTGCGAATCTCTCATCAAACAATTCATGGCCCGGGACATCATGGTCTAAGGACGTCATCCCTAACCGTCCAAAGACAACTTTATAGTCCAACGGGAACCTGCATCATGTTTAAAATTATGCATAGTATACGCTTTTATTGCTTTTATTTGCAGGTAACCCGGCGAGCAACGACTATCCCAGCAGGAGCAATCCCGCTCCAGTTCTCCCAACCGTCTCGAACCCGATATTCCGTAAACTGTTCATTCATCCAGCCTTAGATGTTGCGTCCGCTTTTGTGATAACTTCATCGGTATACTTCACCGATAAATCCGGAACTACACACGTCCTGATTCCTGTAACACCAGGGATATGTAGGCAGCTCAGAAACCAAGGCGCGGGCCTAAATCTCTCAAACTGTTTCGCTTAGTCAAATTGGCCATCATATCTTTACCTGACAACTCTTTCATCCTTTCCGAGTAAAGAGGGGCAGCTGTTGATACCCAATTTTTCCCAAAAATATTTTAAAATTGCGTATATACTTTCAAAATCATGCATTAATAGCAACTGGAATTTTTCCATAATTTTTCTATACTTTTATTAATTTACCCAATATTTTATTTCCAATAAATAATTACAAATTGCATCAAAAATGATTTCAAAAGCATTTATTGATTTTATTTATCGTTTATGGTCCCATTAAGACTAGATTATTTCATAATTAGCCAAATTGGCATCTTTTGGCTATAATTGCAGTAACTTTGCAATTATAGCCCAATCATATAATTACTTACAATTTTTTACCAAAATTTAATCATTTTTATATTTTAATACTGAATAATCTTTTTAAAACTATTTCTATGCATGAAATTCATTTTTATGATTATTAGTTATTTTATAATTATTTTAATTAATTTAGATTGGGTATTTGTCAAACAGACTATTCTATTTTTTGATTCTAACCTTCTGAAATCATCCCAAAAACACCTAATTATGCTAGCCCAACAGACCCAAGCCCAATTTCTAAGTATACCCAACCCAATTCCGCCCAAATCATGGTCGTTGATAATTTTTTATCAACGGTCCAGGTTAATTCTTACCTTAATTAACCTAAGAGACTACCCCCCCCCCCCCAAACCCCTCATTTCCCTCACACTCACCCGCCGTCACCCCTTCCCCTTCTCTCTCAAATCCTCTCAACCAAACCCTAGCTCTCAAGCGCCTTCACCGGCATAAACTCCACTTTGTGATGTTTCTATGCATTCTCCGGCCAGTCCTGGCCTTCTACGCTTCATGGCTCTTCGATTTTATGAATCCTTGAAAAGGTTTCAAAGAATTCCGACCAGTTCTGGTTTGAATCTGTGTTTACCGGCCTGTCTCAGGACACCTTTCGTTTGTAAGTAATGATCTCGCCTTGTTTTTGTTATGAATCTATGGTTTCTAAACCTATGTTCTCATCTCTGCTATGTTTTCTAAAGGAAACCATAGTTTATTATCTTCGATCCTTTCCAGATCTGTATAGATCTTAAGAGAATCAAGCACTATTACATGTTTTCTTTGTTAACTTCTGGTTTTAAATGATTGTTCCGATCTTCCCTAAACTAGGGTTCATCCCAAAATTGTTTTGCAAAGGTCTTTCTGACTTCTAAGTGTTTAATCGATTTTCTTTCATCTTTGTGACTGATTTGTGCAAAGAAATACTTAAACCTGGTTGATTTTGTGCGATACTCTGATTTTTTCTAAACTCTTCTTCGATTCTGGGTACTTTCTGTGTTAACAGTCATATTACTTTGCTCTAATTTTTTACCTAAGCATGTTTTCTTTGTCAAATCCATTACTCTGTGGTTTTTACCTAATTAATCTCTATTAGGGTTCGAATCTGTATTTTTATGAGGTTTACTTAGTTCAATCTCTATTTATAGAAGTTGAGTAGTTCTTTCTGGAAATCAATGTTATTTTAAAAGTTTTGGCTGATTGATTCACTCTGTTAGAGATTCATGTGCGTAATTCTTGATTGTTTCCTTGTTTATGACCTTAATTTGGTCCTTTGCTGATTCTTTAAATGGCATGATTGGGGTTCTTTCCTTAATTAGGCCCTTGTATCACCGTTTGGTCAAGGAGTCTGTTCTGAACTCCCTTATTTGGTTTGAACTTCTTTCCTTAATTAACCCCTATTATTACTGTTTGGCCAATTTCCCTTAATTAAAGGAGTCTATTCTGAACTTCTTTACGTGATTGAATCTTGTGATTGCCCTAATTGATTGATTCCTGATCCCTTTACCTTATTCTGTTCTACTCTTAAACTACTATATATACACTCTTATATTTTTTACCTCTCACAGACACATAATAGTCTACTACACACGAACATACTAGTTCAAACTCTATCTCTCACACTCAAAGATTTCTGCTCTCTTTCTGCGTTACTTACTATTATTTTGAGTTAGGCAGCTGCAAGCCAAGGCTAACTATTTTGCTCTCATGTACCTTCACTTTTGTGTTTACTGTCTTCTTTACTGGTATGTTCTGATTTCAGTTCAAGTCCCAAACCAATATGCTTCTTTTACTGCTTCAGTTTATCATGTTTCTATTTGTGGTTTTGTTGTTCAACCTGCAACTAATATGTCTACTTTACTGCTTTATCAGCATGCTTCTGAATATGTCCAACCCCCTTTGTAGTATACCCCAGTGTGACTTTGCCTTACTTATGTTTTCCCTGATTTCCATCATGAACCCTTTTGTGCAAAGCAGTTAGCTATCCTAAGTTGTCTGATCGTGTTGGTTCTGAGATTCATGATATGTTGATTCCCTAAACCCCTCTAAGAATTTTCATGCTCCTGTAACTATGTGTGCACTACACGTGCTCTATGTGTCCCCAATCCCCATCACCCTTGTGTGTAGATTTGTTCTTCCTGTTTTGGTTCTGTTTCGTTTTGGCTCTATGTTTGATCTGTTGATGTTTAATTATATAACTCTCTCTTTTCAAAAGTTGTTTTACTGAATGACTCCCTCTTTTGTTTCACAAAAATATTTCAAGCAAGTCTCTTTTAACATTGTTTTCTTACTAAAACCTTTTCAAAACTATATCAAGCACTCTCACTCTATTCTTAGGTCCTTAAGTTCTGCCCCTCTAATGTGTGACTACTTAGCGATCCCTATGAGATCCCTCTGAACTCTGATGCATTAGAGCTGGCTCTTCCATACTGCACTTACTCAATTATGGTCGTGAAATCTGGGTGTGAGCACTGCCCGGGATCCCTTGAGGTCTTTAGGGAATTCTGACACACCCGGATATGATAAAGGCTATGAAATATTTGGGCATTTGAGGTTTTGAGAATCTAGGCCTGTTTTTAGGCTCCCTTTAGTGTAACTTCTTATTTTTCTTTATCTACTTATATAATTCATTCACATTGGTTTGTAATAATTGATGTAAACGAATATTGGGGATTGATAGTGAAAAGGTTAGGGTAGTTATATATGTTATCAATATCAATGGGTAGAAATCATGCCTTAGGTTTACATTTCCTATATGTGCATTAGAATCCATGTTTAGGACCAATACATGCAAAGCATATCACACATTCGATATCATGCTCTTAAGTTTCATGTATACTGTTTCAGCATCTCATTTGACATTATTTTCATCACTTAGAAATACTGCTTCTAGGCTAAATAACAACATTAACATGAAAACTGTTGCTACTGCATATTCTGAAATCATGCTGTAACTTTCTGTGCATCTAGAAATCATGCTTTTTTAGGAATTTTTCATATAAATAATTCTGCATCTTATAATGTTCATACTAGATACCTTGTTTTAGGATCTCACTAAGTCACACCTAGCTAAACCACTGATACATGAAAAAGGACATAAGATAGTCTCACATATGATTATCATGTGTTAGTAAAACTGGTAATAACCCCTTTGTCTTTGCAACACTTAGAACATCATGCTTTTAGGTAANAGTAAAACTGGCAATAACCCCTGTGTCTTTGCAGCACTTAGAACAGCATGCTTTAGGTAAAAGAAACTTCTAAACTATTTTAATAATTATGGTAACTATTGTTCATTCCCCCACGCCTAAGCAAGCCTTAGGTAACCAACTTGTATAAAACTGGAAAACTGTTGCTTTTGTATTTACTGCTTAATGGTTAACATACTTAAAATCAGTAGGCAAACTGATTAGGGCCCCTGCTTCTGGGTTTATAAAATAAATCTGCATATCTCTTGTATTCCGATACTCACCTAGACATCATGTTTTAGGATCCTGCTTAATAATACTGCCCTTGTTTGTGTTTGAGACGTGTTGTTTACATGCAATATTTGTGGAGGTAAACCTGAGCCTCTTAAATTGCTTTTTTCTGTTTTATTTGTTAAAGTCCTATCTATTCTTTCCTGTCGCCTAGTATTTTCTCCTTTCAACTTTAGGGGTCTGTTTAGAACTGCCTTTAAGTAGGGGTCCCAATCTCCTCCAGGACCATTTAGAAGGGGCGGGTAACAACATGCATATATGTCGTTAAATAAACTCGCTTAATAACCGCTAAAGGGTGGGGAAGGGTAGACATCGATATGATAGACGGTGCGTTAATGCAACGTGTAGCCCCTCAATAAGGAGTGAATATCGGGCATTGCACTGATGTGATCCTACATGATAAACAACCTAGGACCCTGTATCCCTTACATATGTGTGCTTAGATCATAACTCTTTCAAAACCTTATATGTGTGCCTAGACTCTAAATCTTTTCATCTTTAGCACATATGTGTGCTTAGACTGCAAATCTTCCCAAAAAACCTTTATTTACCTATGTGCTTTTATTGCTTATGTGCTACCTGTTTTAAAATTCCCAAAGTTTGTTTGGCCGGGAACCACAATTGTGGACTTCGAGGGATGCTTGACACCTTCCCCTTGAAGTTCTTACAGTGCTCACTCACGCCAGTCTTCATTTAGTGCACTACCAGCGCAAAGTACTCACCATGCCTCATCTGCTCAGGTTTCTGCAGGTAGTGCCTCGGGTTATCCGGACTAGAAGCTCCATCAGATGAGGGGTTGTTTTGAGTGCGGGGACTTTGGTCATATCAAGAGAGATTGCCCTATGTTGTTGATTGGGGCTCCACAGTAGAGTTCTCGTCCGATGTCACCAACACCAATAGTTACACCACCCCTCCCAGCCAGATCGGGGTGGGGATCAGTCCGCTAGGGGATGCCCAAGAGGGGGAGGTCAATCAGGAGGCAGTCAGGCCCAGTTCTATACTTTTCCTGCCAGGACAGATGTCATTGCTTCAAATGCAGTGATCACATGTATGATCTTAGTGTGCCACAGGGAAGCTTCCATATAATTTGACTCTGTTTCCACTTATTCATATGTATCATCATACTTTACTCATTATACGGATTCCCGTGAGTCCTTAGTTTCACTTGTTCATGTATCTACGCCGGTGGGCGATATTATTATTGTGGATCGTGTATATCGGTCGTGTGTGGTAACTATTGGGGGACTGGAGACTAGAGTTGATCTCTTATTGATTAGTATGGTTGATTTTGATGTAGTATTGGGTATGGATTGGTTGTCTCAATGTCATACTATTCTGGATTGTCATGCAAAAACCGTGACGATGGCGATACCAGGATTGCCGAAGGTCGAGTGGAGAGGTTCTCTAGATTATATTCCCAGCAGGGTAATTTCTTACTTGAAGGCCTAACGTATGTTTGGTAGGGGTGTTTGTCATATTTGGCCTTTGCGAGAGAAGTTGATGCAGACACTCCTACTATTGATTCCGTATCGGTGGTGCGAGACTTTCTGGATGTATTTCCTGCAGACCAGCCGTGTATGCCAGCCGACATGGATATTGATTTTGGTATTGACTTGGTGCAGGTTACTCATCCCATTTCTATTCCTCCGTATCGTATGGCACCATCTGAGTTGAAGGAATTGAAAGAGCAAGTTCAGGAACTTCTTGATAAGAGGTTTATTAGGCTTAGTGTGTCACCTTGGGGTGCACTAGTTCTATTTGTGAAAAATAAAGATGGTACTATGTAGATGTGCATCGACTACAGGCAGTTGAACAAAGTTACAATCAAAAACAAATATTCTTTTTCATGTATCGATGATTTATTTGACCGGCTTCAGGAAGTGAGGGTGTTCTCTAAAATTTATTTGAGGTCTGGGTATTTGGGATTCATATTTTCTAAAGACGGTATTCAGGACCCGTTATGGTCACTATAAATTTCTCATGATGTTTTTTGGGCTGACCAACGCCCAAACGATATTTATGCACTTGATGAATAGTGTGTTTCAGTCGTATCTTGATTTGTTTGTCGTATTATTTATTGATGATATCCTGGTGTACTCACGTATCCAGGAGGAACATGCACAATATTTGAGTATTGTACTACAGAGGCTGAGGGAGGAGAAATTTTATGCCAAATTATCTAAGTGTGAGTTCTGGCTTAGTTCGGTGGCATTCTTGGGACACATAGGGTCCAGTGAGGGAATTAAAGTGGATCTGAAAAAGATAGAGGCATTTTAGAGTTGGCCTAGGCCATCTTCAACTACTGATCCTCGGAGTTTTCTCAGCTTGGCCGGTTATTATCGTCGCTTTGTGGAGGGTTTCTCATCTATTGCATAGCCTTTGACTAAATTGACCCAGAAAGGTGCTCCATTCAGGTGGTCAGATGAGTGTGAAGAGATCTTTCAGAAGCTCAAGACTGCCTTGACCACAACTCCAGTTCTGGTCCTATCAACTACCGGTTCTTATATAGTGTATTGTGATGCTTCTTGGATTGGTATTGGGTGTGTTCTAATGCATGAGGTTAGAGTGATAGCTTATGCTTCGCACCAGTTGAAGTCGCATGAAAATAACTACCCAGTTCATGATTTAGAATTGGCAACCATTGTTCATGCATTAAAGATCTGGAGGCACTATCTCTATGGTGTGTCTTGTGAGGTATTTACAGATCATCGGAGTCTTCATCACTTATTCAAACAGAAGGATCTAAATTCGAGGCAACGAAGATGGTTGGAGCTTCTAAAGGACTATGATATCACTATTTTTTATCATCCCGAGAAGGCTAATGTAGTAGCTGATGCCTTGAGTAGGAAGGTGGTGAGTATGGGTAGCCTTGCATTCATTCTTGTTGGTGAAATGTCTCTTGTAGTTGATGTTCAACCTTGGCCAATCAGTTCATGAGATTAGATGTTTCGAAGACCAGTCCGGTTCTAGCTTGTGTGGTTTCTCGATCTTCCTTATATGACCGCATCAGAGAGCGCCAGTACGATGATCCCCATTTGCTTGTCTTGAAGGACACAGTTCAGCACGGTGATGCCAAAGATGTTACTATTGGAGATGATAGGATGTTGAGGATACAAGGTCATATTTGTGTGCCAAATGTATATGGGCTGCGTGAATTGGTTCTTCAAAAAGCCCATTGTTCGCGGTATTCCATTCATCCGGGTGCCATTAAGATGTACCAGGACTTGAGGCAGCACTATTGGTGGAGAAAAATGAAGAAAGACATAGTTGGGTTTGTAGCTCGGTGTTTAAATTGTCAACAAGTGAAATATGAGCACCAAAGACAGGGCGGATTGCTTCAGAGACTGGAAATTCCGAAATGGAAATGGGAGAGTATTACCATGGACTTCATAGTTGGACTCCCATGGACTTTGAGGAAGTTTGATGTTGTTTGGGTGATTGTAGATCGATTGACCAAGTCTTCACATTTAATTTGAGTCGGTACTGCCTATTTTTCGGAGTGGTTGGCTGAGATTTATATCCGCGAGATTGTTCGCCTACGTGGTGTGCCAATGTCCATCATTTCAGATTAGGGCACGCAGTTTACATCACAGTTTTGGAGAGCAGTACAGCGAGAATTCGGTATATAGGTTTAACTGAGTACAACATTTCACCCTCAGATGGACGGACAGTCCGAGCGCACTATTCAGATATTGGCAGATATGTTACACGCTTGTGTTATATATTTGGAGGTTCTTGGGATCAGTTTATGCCGCTTGTAGAGCTTGCCTATAATAATAGCTACAAATCGAGCATTCAGATGGCTCCATATGAGGCTTTATATGGGAGATGGTTTCGGTCTCCGATGGGTTGGTTTGAGCCGGGTGAGGCTAGACTATTGGGTACTAATTTGGTTCAAGATGCTTTGGAGAAGGTTAAACTGATTCAGAAGCAGCTTCGCACGACACAGTCTAGACATAAGAGTTATGCCGACAGGAAGGTCCGTGATGTTACTTACATGGTTGGGGAGAAGGTTCTGCTCAAGATTTCACCCATGAAAGGTGTGTTGAGGTTCGGGAAGAAGGGAAATTTGATCCCTCAGTATATTGAGCCTTTTGAAGTACTTAAGAATAGTGGAGAGGTGACTTATGAACTTGCATTGCCACCTAATCTATTGGGTTTTCATCCAGTGTTTCATGCATCTATGCTCTAGAAGTATGCCAGAGATCCGTCTCATTTTTTGTATTTCAGCACAGTGCAGTTGGATGGTAATTTGACTTATGATGTAGAGCCGGTGACCATTTTAGACCAGCAGATTCGAAAGTTGAGATCAAAGAACATAGCTTCAGTGAAATTGCAGTGGAGAGGCCAGCTAGTCAGAGAAGATACTGGGATATTGAGTGGGAGATGCGGAGAAAATAACCACACTTATTTGAGGTTCTAGGTATGATTCTAAACCTGTTCGAGGATGACCATTTGTTTAAGAGGGGGAGAATATAACGACCCAGCTGGACGTTTTGAGTATTACAGCCCCGTCCCACCATTTACTGCTCAATTTGTGCTTCAGAGTTGTTATGTGACTTGCCGGGGTAATTGGTTCGGGTCTGGTGAGGTTTCAAAATAAACTGAGACACTTAGTCTCAATGATGAAAACTTAAGTTGAAAAGGTTGACCGGATGTTGACTTATGTGTAAACGACCCCGGAATAGAGTTTTGATGATTCCAATAGCTCCTTTTGATGCTTTTGGACTTCGGAGCGTGTACGGAAAATTATTTGGAAGTCCGTAGTTAAATTAGGCTTGAAATGGTTAAATTAGAAATTTAAGTTTCGAAGTTTGATCGGGGAATTTACTTTTTAATATCGGGGTCGGAATCTGATTCTGGAAAATAGAACAGGTCCATTATGTCATTTATGACTTGTGTGCAAAATTTGAGGTCAATCGAACTTGATTTGACAGGTTTCGGCATCGAATGTAGAAGTTGAAATGTTTTAGTTTCATTAAGCCTGAATTGGGGTATGATTCATGATTTTAGCAATGTTTGATGTGATTTGAAGCTTCGACTAAGTTCGTATGATGTTTTAGGACTTGTTGGTGTATTTGTTTGAAGTCCCGAGGGCCTCGGGTGAGTTTCAGATGGTTAACAGATCAAGTTTAGACTTAGAACAAAGCCGGGAATTTCTGCCTACTGATGCAATCGCACCTGTGGAAACTATCATGTAGGTGCGAACTCGCAGAAGCGAGCCTAGCATCGCAGAAGCGTAAGGTCTGCAAAAGCAGACGAAACCTCGTAGAAGCGACACTGCATAAGCGACAAAATGGTCGTAGATGTGGCCTTGGATAAGGTGGGACTAGACCGCAGAAGCGGACTCTTCTTCGCAGAAGCGAGTCCGCAAAAGCGGACTATTGTCCGCAGAAGCAAAGGTCGGTCACAAAAGCGGAAACTTAACCGCAAAAGCGTAACCGTAGATGCTGCTAAAAATGCCGCAGAAGCGAAAGCACTGGACAGGCTACAAAAATAGAGGGGTTCGAGATTTTCTCATTTTTGGGCATTTCAAACACGGGTTGAGGCGATGTTTCAAAGAGAATTCACGGGAAAACTTGAGGTAAGTCACTTTTGATCATTATTAGTCAATAGTATTGAATTATCATCGAGTATTTCGACTGGATTACATATTATTGAGGTGAAATTCGAGGATTTGGGCATAGGGATTTGAAAATAAGAATTGAGGATTTGAGGGTCGATTGATTTCGGAATTTGGTAAATTTGGTATGGTTGGACTCGGGTTGAATGATCGTTCATATTTTGTAACTTTTGTCGGATTCCGAGACATGGGCCTCACGGGCGATTTTTGAGTTCAACTTCGAATTTTGTTGGAAAATCAGTATTTTCACATGGAATTAATTCCTATAATTTGTATTGACTAAATAGAATTAATTGTGACTAGATTCGAGGCGTTCGGAGAACGATTCGCGAGGAAAAGGCATAGTAGAATCAAGAATTACACAGTTTGAGGTAAGTAACAATTCTAAATTTGGTTCTGACGGTATGAAACCCCGGATTTTGTGTTATGTGATTGGCTTTGAGGTAACGCACATGCTAGGTGTCGAGCGTGTGGGCGTGTACCGTAGGAATTATGACTTGGTAAATTCTATGGAACTGTGTATTTGAATAATCTGTTGTTATTTGTACATTTTCCACGTATTAGAGAAATCGAACTACAAATCATGTTAGAAATCATGTTTACACTATGTGTTGACACTGTGCTAAATTGATGTTTTGTACTCAGTCACAGTTTTACTTGTATATTACATCTCAGTCTCTATTGTTCATTATTGATACATTATATCATTTCTGTTGGGGTTGATTTTCATGATTCTTGAGAGCCCGAGAGACTAGAGAGATTTATGACCGAGTGCGGCCGAGGGCCTGATTGTGAGATATTATACTAGAACATGAGTGGTCCGTGCGGATCCATATATTGATACTTTAGCATGTGAGTTGTCCTTGCAGATCCATATATTGATATTATTGGCACGTAAGTTGTTCGTGTGGCACGTGAGTTGTCCGTTCAGATTCTATTGTGAGCACGTGAGTTGTCCGTAAAGCAAGTGAGTTTTCCATGTAATGTGTGAAACTTGTATTTTCTTGATCATTTTCTAATTTACTTGCTTTTTTCCCCTACATGCCATAATGTTGTTGAGCAGGATATAGTTGTATTGATTTAACTAGTGAATTCAACAAATTAAGCTCCCCTTACCTTGCCTTGTTTATTTGCGATACTTATTGAGTTGGTTGTACTCACACTTCACCGTGCACCTCATGTGCAGATCCAGGTACTTCCGGATACGGCGGTTGCTAGATTCGGGGATTCATCTGTTGGAGACTATCGAGTTAGCTGCCTTGTGTCCGCAGACCTTGACTCTCTCCCCTTTCAGTTATTTGTATTGTTCTATATTTTCAAACAGTATTTCTATTAGTCATATTATGTTATCATTTATATGCTCATGTACTTAGTGATACCGGGTTTCGAGAGTGTATCCATATCAATATTTGTGGAATTTTATATTATATTTAAATATTATGTTTTCAAACTTAAAGAAATTTGTGGTTTATTGAGGTTGTCGGATTGCCTAGTATTAAGATAGGATCCATCACGATAAGTGTGATTTTGGGTCGTGACAGAAACAAAATGACTTCATTTTATTCCTTCTATTTTCAAAAAGTACATAAGCATTTGTTATGCTGAAAAAAGAAATTGTCATTACTTGTGGCTAAATTGTTTCTACGGGGATGGTCGCGCAGTCCTCGTTCCCGATGATACAACTATGTTTCCGATTTTCACTTGTCGTATCCTCATATCATTCCCCCTAGTGTTCAAATGCGAAGAATGTGAATTGGAACACTGGAAGCCTTGTACCTTCGAGGATCCCACTAATGAATTGCTAGATAATCCTTAACTCGGTAACACACTTCACTTCCCTTCAGGAATTCATTCTATTAAGCGAAGGACTATCTAACAACCCTCTAGTGGTTTATAGTTGTGAATGGTCAAGTAACTTTTGCTCGATAGCAAACTTAGCTTCCTGGTGGGAATTTTGCTATAGAGCAAAATATTATTTAATCGTCCTAGAGTAGATCTTTGTTTGTGTGCCTTGCTATTAAAGGTCTTATAGCTGTTTTTGGAGATTTATTTTTAGTATGATTTCTGTTATTGCCTCATTAAAAACTTTGCCAGAAAAACCCAATTGGGATAAAAACTGGATGAAGGGAAAAAAACTGCAGCACATACTTTCAGTTCAGGTGATGTTCATTAGCAAAAATATCTTTTGAGGTGTGCCACGTTCCAGTTGTTGAGAAACTTTTCTCCATCCTGGTTTTCTAATTCATATGAACTTTTCCCGGTGATAGTTGAAATTCGGTAGGGGCCTTCCCATGTTGGACCTAGCTTCCCTACGTTGAGCTCCCACGTGTTTTGAGTTACTTTCCCTAGGACCAAGTCTCCTACTTTTAAATAACTGAGGTTGACTCTTTGATTATAATGCCGCTCCATTCTCTAATTTTGGGGTTCCATTCTTACATGCACCAAGTCCCTGCGCTCATCGAGTAGCTTCAAGTTGACTAACATTGTTTCATTGTTTGATTCTTGATCTGCTTGGAAATATCTCAAGGTAGGTTCCCCTACTTCCACCGGGATTAAAGCTTTTTCCCCGTTCACAAGGAAAAAGGTAGTTTCTACTGTGCTCGATTTGGCCGTTGTTCGGTATACCTATAAAACATCGGGTAACTCCTCGAGCCAATCACCTTTATCCGCTTCCAAACTTTTCTTGAGGTTTTGTATAATCACTTTGTTCGTTGACTCCGCTTGACCATTTGCGCTCGGATGATAGGGTGAATATGTAATACTCTTTATTTTTAAATCTTCAAGGAACTTTGTTATTTTTGTACCGATAAGTTGTGACCCATTATCGCATGCTATCTCTTTTGGTATAACGAACCTGCAAATTATATTTTCCCACAAGAAATCCACCACTTCGCGCTTATTGGTCTTCTGATAAGGACATGCTTCCACCTACTTAGAGGAAAAGTCAATCAAAATAAATTTACCTTTTCGGGGGCCGGCGACAATGGCCCGACGATGTCCATCCTCCATTTCATGAACAGCCACGGGGACAGAACCGAATGCAACGGCTCTGTCGGTTGATGAACTAGCGGTGCGTAGCATTGACACTTATCACACTTTTGTACAAAGTCTTTGGCATCTTGTTCCATGCGGGGAAATAATATCCTGCCCTTACCAATTTCAGCACTAAGTAATCTACGCCCAAATGATTGCCGCATATCCTTTCGCGGACTTCTCGCATATCATAGTTAGCTTCAGATTCCCCCAAGCATGGGGCCAGCGGGCCTTGGAAAGATTTTATATACAATTGGCCTCTCTTGAAGCTATATCGCGATGCTTTGGTGTACAGTTCCCGGGATAATTTGGAGTCGTCGGGCAACTTCCCATGATCGAGATAATCGACGATTTCATTCCTCCAGTCCTAGACCAAATTAGTTGCATTTACCTCATAGTAGCTATTTGTATCCAGGACCGAGTTCATCAGTTGTACTACCGTCCTAGACTCTGATCCCTTTAATTTTGTCGATGAACCAAGGTTAGCCAATGTGTTTGCTTCTGTGTTATTTTCCCTCGGGATATGAGTAATTGACCACTCCATAAATCACGCAAACAAATCCTAAACCTTTACCACCAGTTGTGAGTCGCATTTGATTTTGATGACCTCGCAATCAAGTCCCTGGGCCAGTTCGAAGCTTGCAATCAAAGCCTCATACTCTGCTTCTTTGTTAGTTAAAGGGACCGTTCTAATGGCTTGCCTTAGGGTTTCCCCCGAAGGCGTGATTAATATTATACCAAGCCCGGACTGAAATCGGCCACAAAGTCAGCCGAGACTTGTGACTTAATAGCAGTACTTGGTTTATATTTTATGTCGAACTCACCTTTTTTTATGGACCACTTGTCCAATCTCCCCGAGAGCTCACGTTTGTGAAGGATGTTTCGCAAAGGGAAAGTGGTCACCATGGCTATCGGGTGACATTGGAAGTAGGGATTCAGCCTTCGAGCGGTGACTGCGAGAGCTAAGGCCAGTTTCTCCAAATGGGGGTAGCAAGTTTCTGCTCCCGTTAAAATTTTGCTAACGTAATAAATGGGAGATTGTATACCTTTGTCCTCACGGACTAAAACTGCACTTATTGCGACTTTCGAGACCGCGTGGTAGACTAACAGTGTTTCCTTTTCTTTTGGTTTCGAAAGCAACAAAGGCTTAACAAGTACTTTTTCAAATCTCTCAAAGCCTGTGGGCACTCCGGGGTCCATTCGAAATTATTTTTCTTTTTGAGCAGTGCGAAGAAACGGTGACATTTTTCTGATGACCGGGAAATGAACCTACTCAAAGCTGCCAATCTCTCCATGAGCCTTTGGAATCCCTTCACGCTTGACAGTTGGTCTGGGATGTCTTTGATGGCATTGATCTTATCGGGGTTTACCTCAATTCTTTGCGATACCAGAAATCCCAAAAACTTACCAGAGCTGACCCCGAACGCACATTTCTCGGGGTTAAATTTCATATTATGCTTCCTTAGGATGTCAAACGTTTCTTGCAGATGTTTATGGTGGCCACATGCATTTAAAGACTTAACGAGCATGTCGTCTATATAAACTTCTATAGTTTTTCCTATTTATTTTCAAACATCTTATTCACGAGCCATTGATAAGTGGCTCCGGCATTTTTCAACCCGAAGGGCATCACATTATAGCAATATGTACTGAAATTTGTTATAAATGAAGTCTTTTCCTAATCCTTCGGGTTCATATTAATTTGATTGTACCAAGAATAAGCATCGAGGAAACTTATTAACTCTTGCCTGGCCGTAGCATCAATCATTTGATCGATGCTTGGCAATGGGAATGAGTCTTTCGGGCACACCTTATTCAAATCTTTATAATCTACACATGAAAAATTTATTGTTCTTCTTAGGAACTACTACTACATTAGCTAGCCATTCTGGATACTTTACCTCTCAGATCAAACCGATATTAAGTAAGCGAGTTACCTCTTCCTTGACGAATTTATTCCTGGCTTCGACAATAGAGCGTTTCTTTTGTCTTACCGGAGGTACGTTGAGATCCAAACTTAACTTGTGTATGGCTACCTCCGTCGGGATACCTTTCATATATGCATGCGATCATGCAAAACAATCGGCAATATATTTAAGAAATTTAATTAAGCTAGATCTCAGCTCGGGATGCAGTCTTGTCCCCAAGTGGAATTTCCTTTCTACGAATTCTTCGAACAATGCAACTTGCTCAAGATCTTCCACTGTGTATTTTGTTGCATCCGTCTCTTCTGAAACCTGGAAATATCTCGGCATCTGATAAAATTCCGACGTTTTTGCCCCCGGACTGACTTCATCTAGTTCGGGAGCGGGCGCAAATTCCTGTAATTGCTATGACGAGTGTTCCTTTCCTTTGCTACTAGAGATCGAAATTGCATCCATCTCCCTTGCCGCCGGTTGGTCACCCCTTATCTGCTTAACTCTTTCTGGCATTGGAAACTTCAGCAATTGATGATATGTTGATAGTACAACTTTCATTTCGTGGAACCACGACCTTCCCAAAATAATGTTATATCCCATATCACCATCTACCACTTCGAAAAGAGTTGTTTCCAATACTCCTTCGACGTTTGTGGGTAACAAAATCTCTCCCACAGGGTTTTCACGCTCGCGAGGTTGAATCCAGCGAGGAGTTTTATGGCTGGAATGATGCTTCCGGGGAGTTTAGCTTGCTCCAATTCTCTCCATCGGATGATATTGGCCGAACTTCCTGGATCTACTAGAACACGTTTAATCTTAAAATATAGCACATTTAAAGAAACTACTAGTGCGCCGTTGTGCGGTACCAGCAATCCATCTGTCTTCCTCCGTGAAAGTGATATCGTCTTCGGCGACTTCCCGGAGCCTTTTTCTATGGGTTATTGATACTTTTGTCTTTTTTGCTACAAAAAAGGTGACCCCGTTGATCTCGTTCCCCCGAAAATCATGTTGATCGTTTGACACGAGGGGTCTTCTCATGCTTTGGAGGGTTCTGCGTAGTCCCGGTTACGACCATAATTGTTCTTAGCTCGGTCACTCAAGAATTCTCTGAGATAACCATTCTTCAACAATGTTGCTACTTTTTCCTGGTGGTGTCGACAGTCCCCTATCCAGTGGACATTCGTCCCGTGGTATTCACACCACAAGTATCCCTCTGGTTGGGATCATATCTCATTAGTTTCGGGAACCGTGCTTCTTTGATGTTTCTGATGGCTCCACTACATTGACGTTGAAATTGTATTCTGACAGCTAGGGGTAGGAAGGATACCGCACCCTTGGTGATTCTTTATCCTGCAATGATCTGTTGTTCCGACCGCGATCAGTCCTTATGTTGATGTCGATGCCGACCGGAAGCCTCTGTTGCGGCCTTCAGTCTGTTCATGAGGCAAAAACCGGCCCCTCAAAGACCGTATGTTCGTGTCGAAATCTTCTTTTGATTTTTCTCTATTCTTTTCCCGTCCTTTTATCGATGATGGAAACCTAACCTAATCATCATCCATCCTTATCTTTGATTAGTACCGATTGTGGACATCCGCCCAAGTTGTCCTTGAAACTCAAGCAGGCTCCTTCGATTCCGGGAGGCGTCTGAACTTTTCGGATTCAGTCCCTTGGTAAATGCTTCAGACGTCCATTCATCCGGGATAGCCGGGAGCAACATTCTCTCCTTTTGGAATCGGGTAACAAATTCTCATAGCAACTCCCGTACTCTCCTTGCACAATCCTGAATATGTCGTCCTTTCAGGCATGTACTTCTCTGGCCCCAGTTTGAGCCTTGATGAAAGAGTCTGCGAGCATCTCAAAGGAGTCTATGGAATGCTCGGGTAAGAGTGAATACCACGTAAAGGCTCCCCATGAGAGTTTCTCCAAATCTCTTCAGCAAAACAAATTCAATTTCGTGAGGAGCTAAATCATTTCCCATCACCATCATTGTATAGGTGGTAATATACTCCTGAAGGTCTGAAGTTCCGTCATATTTTGGCACATCAGGCATTTTAAAGTGCTTCGGGATTAATTCTGGTGCTGCACTTTGCTTGTATGGAAATTGAGTATACTTCTTTGAGTCTGGACCTTTCAACACTGGTGGTGCGCCCGGGATTTGGTCCATGCAGGCGTTCACTTCCCTCAAAAACCGTAAGAGTTCATTCTTAAAGGGATCATTTTAGTTATTGGGGCCGAATCCGCTCCCCCAAGCCCCATCGGAGCCAACTTCCCCCCTAGGTATAGGAACTTATTGTAATAATAGCCTTTGAAATGGTTAGAATGAGTGAGTGGATTTGATATTATAAGCAACTTAAAAATTAGGACATCAAACTAAATATGACATTAGAAGGACAACAAACTATATGAGAAAAATAGTTACTTGAAGTTTTTTCTATAGTTTATCCCACCAAATATAGTGAAATGGAAATTTATCTAGTCTATTATATACAAGAAAAAATCCAAGATGACATTGTTTTGGTTCATATTCAGCAAGCCATTGATAGCTATTTCAAATGTTATTGTAGGTAAAAGATTTTATGTCAAAATTCTTGCCATTGAAGACCATTGGTCCGGCTACACCATCGTTGTACCTAGATAAGCAAATCTGAGACGACAAAGAGTATGGTATGACAATGTACAAGCCAGAGACAGATACTTATAAGAAATGGCTGAATGAACAACCAAATGAATCTATTATTATGTCTCGTTTGGTAGTATGGCAAAGCTAGAAGTTGACCAAAAAGAAGAATTGTACTAGGGATTGAAATGATATAACGATAAATTCTTATGGGTGGTTAGGGAATCAGAACATATCAAGCTTCTAAGGAATTTCAAAGAAGAATTATGTGACAAGGGACTCGTTGTTTCATGGTGCCCTCAACTTGAAGTTCTAGCATACAAAGCGATTGGATGTTTCGTTACACACTGTGGATGGAATTATACATTGGAAGCTCTTAGTTTAGGAGTTCCAATGGTAGCACTTCCTCAGTAGTCAGATCAAAGCAAAAATGCTAAGTATGTTATGGATTTTGGGGGAATTGAAGTCAAAGATTTGGCAGATGAGAGAAGAATTATTCAACGATAAGTGATTGTAATTTGCATAAATGAAGTTAGGAAAGGTGAAAGAGGGGATGAGATTAAGAGAAACACACTCAAATGGAGAGAATTGGCAAAAGAGGCAGTAGCAAAAGGAGGAAGTTCAGATAGAAACATTGATGACTTTATCGCTTCTTTTGATCGAAAAACAAGTTCTTAAGGCCTTTTCGGAACAAGGTTTACCAAGATGGAACTCAAGCTTTTTATCTTCGGATCATTTCCAAGGTATTCTCCTCCGAGGGTCTATTGGAAATAGCCTCTCTACCTTCAGAAGGAAGGGGTAAGGCACTAAGGCTGCATATGCACTACCTTCCCTACACCACACTTGTGAAATTACACTGAGTTTATTCTTGTTGTTGTTGTTGTATCATATCCAAGGTATTCTCAGAACAAGGATTATCAAACTGGAAATTATTTTCTTCCCCTCGAGTCTCCAAAATATCTACCTCTCCTCCCCATCCACTTTTCTTTACAAGTTCACAATTATAATATGCATTATCCTTCAAATAATCTATTTCTGCAGCAAAAACCATAACAACCTAGGCTTGCCAAATTTTGATCCTTAGCTGGATTTACTAAAGGACCATCGCATTCACTAGTTGAAGTATGCACAAAAAGCCACACTTCATCGATCTTTTTTCTTTCTTTCCTGCGGTTCGGTATGATGACGTCCATATCTATCTTCGGGAGGCTACAGGGCATTTAGGGAAAAAAATTCCCTTTCTTATTTCCTTATTGTGCGGCCTTGTTTCATCTTGAAATCTATGACTTTGACTCTTCTCGATCGCTAATATGTGATGGGGTGCGCTTAGTATTCACTATGTGTCGACGATCGGTGATGCTGCAAATGGATTACGACGAGCTATGGATGCTTGATTATCATCGTGTCGTGTTGTCTAGCTTCAGAAGCGGATGCAGTGTTAAATCTTCTAATCGTTCATTTGTAGTATGAGACGGGTTCATGGTCTAGTTGGTAAGCACAGATTTGGGAAGATTGGCTGGTGGCCTGGCTATTGTGATTAAGGTAAGTTCATGGCAATGTGTTGATTTGAGTATAACCGGTGGGCGACCATCTCCTGCATGATGGGTTTAGATCGTGTGTCTCGTATGAGGTTTCCATTCGGTGGAGTGCATATGTGGTCATTTCAGAGCATTTGGGGAAGTTGGTTGACTATTGCAATGATGGGTAAGCACTTGGCAAAGTCTTCGGGGCGTTCTATGACCAGTATTGCATGAGTTTTTGAAGTATTCAGCTAAATAGTCGTGCGGGATCGGGGCATACAAGGAAGATATGGTAACTTGGGGTGCCGATGAGGTGATCTATGGCTTCGAGATAAGTGGTGGAGTTTGCTAATGACAATCAATTGTAGGATCATGGGCTGTATCAGTTTCCGAACCGAGAGATTACTAGGTTATTTCTTTGAATGGGCATATGCTGGTGAAGCACGGATTGCTTGATGCATATTAACTATGTATTGAAGATCAAAATAAGATGAGTGGTTATCGAGAAGGTTCTGGAAAGTTCCAAGTCTTATGTAGCCTTTAAGGACTTTTGAATTCGTTTACAGGTGGGCTTGAAAATGGTAGCGAATGGTAATCGGATCCGCGGTATTCCTTTTCAAGGAAGGTCTACAGGTCAATGTTGTAGTGATGCAAGAAATGTCTTCGGATCCCCGGGAAGTTCCCTCAGGGCGGTCATAGCGGAGTGAGTTACTTTCGGGTTGGCAGTCTGTGTGACTCGATTGAGTTAGAGGCGATTGGTTCTGATTACTAGATAATTTATTACTGAGTTCCGGAGAATTTATCATGGTTATGATCATGTTCGGAGTTGATGTTTTCTACAGGTATAGAAATTATATTGTGTGTGGTGGTGTTATCCTGGATTGAGTTAAATAAAAGATTCTCGGGTGATGAGGTGTTCAATTTGCTTATGGTTAAGAGTTGACTATGAGACTTTTGTAGTGTTGCGAGTTAGCATGTTAGAGGCGACGCGCCACGTGGGGTTGAAAGGTTGCATGTACAAGGTTGTGATTTAGTTTTGGAGGGAAGGATACGAGTTCTTGATGTCTTGGACAATTTTGGGTGTTTGAACTCTTGTTGGCACTATGGGATTCCCATCGAAGTAGAGTTCGCTTGTTGGCAGGCACATTGTGTTTCGACTTATGGGTGTTCTCCGCGAGATGATGGAGAATGAATTACGTGTCAGCTATTTGAGAAGTGATGTTGAGATTGGGTATGAAAATTCTGGTATTCGTGAGGCTCAGAGACTGAATGTTCTTGTTGGCAAACTATTCCTTGATTGCAAGTTGTGAAGAAGTGTAGAAGATTGGATGATTATTGGTAGGTGTTATGGAAAGGTTGCTATAGACTTTTGGAAGGTTTATTACAAGTTTGAGGATGATCGGCATTTGGTTTGGAGATTATTTTGATCCCAGTGAGGGTGTGTATTTTGTATCAGGTTGGATTTGCTTGCTCTTGCACAGTTTGTGCCATATGTATATCATCGGGCGGAATGGATGGTATTTACACCTTGATTTGTGTCATATGTTTCTCTCGTATACTACGATGGGTTGTGAGGTTTACACGGTTCTTCGCACGTATATTATGATTCAGTTTGGGCCTCATGGCACTACAGGCGAGGTGTCTGTTGTGACGTTGCTTAGCTTATTGCACAATAGTTGTGCTTGACTTTCCTACCATTGTTTGTTCCTAATGGTTTCCCTACAGTTATATTTTGTGCACTCTGTTGTGCTTGATGTTGACGCACATGTGATCAGTGAGCCCGAGTATTATGGCTCGAAGGGTACCTTATATGGATTGATATGATAGGATCAGGTTTCACGTCGCAACGGTACAGTAATGAAATGTGTCTCTTTAATTCTATTTTGTGTATTTTTCTTTCACCTTGTTGAGAATAGTTCATAGTAAAATGCTAAAATTTCCCTGCCTTCTTAACTTGCTTAGTAGTTTCTTATTTAGTTTTCTTACTGTTATCTGTCATGTCTGAATTATTACTTAGTAGTGTACAGAACCGGGTGTGTGTGGATCCATATGTTTATTGTTGATGCTTGTCGGTGCGGCTGCTCAGATTGGTTGAAATGAGGTTTCTAGACCTGAGATTTGCGCTATTGTATTGGGATGAGGAAGGTTTGGAAGAATAACACTATATTTAGTTGAGAATGTGGACAATGGCCCTGGTCGGGCAAGTGAGTTTCTTGGCTTATTGATCAGATGAGTGGTTAAGCGGTTATACGTGTTTCTTTCATCATCGGTAGGGTATGAAGGTTTTGAACGAGGTTCTAATCGATATGAGGTTTGCTACCGGTACCGGATTTGTTTTGGGCAGTAATGGAGGTCAGCAGTTCCTACTGTGAGTGTCGAAGTGATGGGGTACATCATGTGATTACATCTTGTGTTATGGTTTTGACTTGATACAGCTTATTCATACTTATATAGTATGTGGTTGTGGGATTGGGGTCTTATAATGAATTCTAGATGATAGAGATTGAGTTCTAAGGTTTAAGGACCAAGGTCGAAATAAGGATCTCTAGTTATGTTGTGTTGGAAGGCTTATGTGCAGGGTGACATGGGATCACCCCCGAGTTTATGCTTAGTAAGGTTACACCGTGATTTGGTAGCTTTGGAAAGACTCCTAGCATGTTCGAGGACGAACGTGTGTTTAAGTGGTGGAGGATGTGACGACCCGACAGGTCGTTTTGAGTATCTGCACTTCACTCGGTATTTTGAGAGCTTTTCATTATTTTGTAGTAGCATTAATTAATACTCTCCGGTTTAGTTTTTTCAAGTAAGTTGAGATTTGTTTTGTTAGACTTATAGTCTTCCCTTCCGTTATGAATTTTTCTTGCATTTTATCAAAAATTTAAAAGAAAACAAACCACATTTGCACATATCATAAAATATGGGCAAACTTACGTAGCAAATTCACATGGGCTAAAGGTTGCACCTTTTCCATATAATATTTGTTGATACCCAATTTTTCCCAAAAATATTTTTAAAAATTACATATATACCTTCAAAATCATGCATTAAAAGCAATTGGTGTTTTTCCACAATTTTTCTGCATTTTTATAAATTTGTCCAGCAATTTCATTTTCAATAAATAATTACAAAATTGCATCACAAATGATTTCAAAATCATTTCTTGATTTAATTTACAATTTATGGTCCTATTAAGACCAAATTATGCCATAAATAGCCAAATTGGCACATTTTGGCTATAATTGCAACAACTTTGCAATTATAGCCCATGGATATAATTTTGTACTATTTTTCTACCAGAAATTAATCCTTTATATTTTTAAATACCAAATAATCATTTTTTAATTATTTCCATGCATAGAATTCTTTTTTAATTAGCAATTATGTTATAAATTATTTCGACTAATTTAATTCGGGTATTTAACAAATGGCCTATTTCTATTTCCATTATAGCCTAAATTATATCCAGCCCAAACACCCTATTACATTGGCCCAACGACACCCAAGCCCAAACCTAAATCCTACCCGACCCAACACTTGTTAAATCTTGACCGTTGATCAATTTTGATCAACGGATCGGATTTATTATTGCCTTAATTAACTTAACACCAATACCCCCCCCCCCCCAAACCTCTCATTTTTCCTCACACACCCGCCTCCACACTTCACCCGTCTCTCTCAAATCCCCTCTGCCCTAACCCTAGCTTCCCCTCGCCGGTTGCTGGTTCGCCGGTAACAATGGTGGTTCTCTACCACCCCTAGCCTCTACGGCTGCTCCCATGCCCGGTTTCTTGCTATCTCGAGGTCCTCAAGGGACCAGTGGCTGTTCACTTGCCTCCCCTGAGTCCATGCTTACCATTCTCAGGCCGCCATGGCTCGATTGAGTAAGATCTTTCTTTTTCCGGCTAGATCTATGGTTTCTAAGCCGGAATCTCTCTACCTCCGAGTTGTTCTTCTCTGAAAACCTATTTTTATATCTTGACTCATTAGATCTGTAACAGATCTAAGAGTATTCTGAGTTATTTTATTGTTTTCCATGAGAATCTTTCGGATCTTTTCAAAATGTCTCTTCGTCTCCATAACTAGGGCTTCGTAACCCCTTTTTCAAAACGACTTTTCCTCTGATTTTAAGTGTGATTCTATAATCTTTACTATGTTTAAACGGTTTATTTAGGTTTTCCCTTTAACCTGATTAACTGTGTTAAAACCCCTAATTTCTTGGCTTAGTTCTGGGTTCTGAGTCTATCTATGTTGATTTGTTCGTTTGACTTGTGTGGATGCCTGTTTCTCATGAATATGATCTAAGTCTATGTGATTTCTACCCTATTATGCTTATTAGGGTTTATGATTTGTTTCTTCCGACCTATATTATGTTTATTTTGTCTATTGACAGAAATTGGTGGTAATTTCCCCTAATCAATACTAGTTTCTATTTGAATCCCTGATTTCCTGTGATTGATACCATTTACTAGTTTCCTGTGATGATGTACTTTACTAATTTCCGGTTTCTAAATTATTTTTCTTGCCTTATTATGTGGTTAGCTACATTATTTACTGATTTTTAATGTTGTTTCCATAATTAGGACTTTCTGAACCTAGCCCTAATTACTGGTTCTATACTTGTACTGTTTAAAACATTTCCTTATCCGTTACATATGATTTCTTTACGGGTTACCTGTCTTTCTACCTTTTGAGTTGATTCCCTTAATTAAGGGAAGACTTGGACTGATTTTACTCTAATTGATTTTGACTTCTTCAATTACTGAACAATTTTGACTTTTACCTTATTTACCTAGTTTTCAAACTACTATATATATTGCTCTTTTCTACTCTCATGAGACAGTCTTCTACACATACAAACTCACATTAGTTCACAACTCTCTCATACACTCAAAAACTCTTCTGCTTACTTTTGTTACTTGTTATTGTTACTGAATTAGCCTGCTGCAAGCCAAGGCTAACTATCGCACTTTCCTGTTCTTCACTTTGTGTCTATTCTCCTTGCTGGTATGTTCTGATTTTAAATTCAAGTTCCAAAATCAATGTGTTTCTTCTACCGCTTTATTTTATCATTTTACTAATATGTTTCTAATTGATTTTAACTACTGACTCACGAAAAAGGTAAAAACAATGTTACATCTAATTGTCTTGCTCTTAATAAAAACAAGTAACAATCTCTGCATTCTCGTATCACCTAGAACAGCATGCTTTTAGGTAAAACAACTTCTGAATTTTCTAAAGGTTAACAGCTTTAAAAATCAGTAGGCAAACTGATTAGGCCCCTGCTCCTGAGTTTATAAAAATAAAGCTGCATATTTCTGTGCATTGACATTCACTTAGATATCCTGTCTTAGGATCCTGTCTATTAAAACTGCCTCTTGTTTGTGTTTGAGACGTGCTGATTATGTGCATTACTTGTGGAGGTAAATCTGGGACTCATAACTACTTTCCTGGATTTATCTGATTAGTCCTATTTTTTCTTGCTTGTCGCATAGAATTTTATCCTTTTAAAACCTTAGGGGTCTGTCTAGAACTACCTATACTTAGAGGTCCTAAATTCCTCCAAGACCATTAAGAAGGGACGGGTGACAGCATGCATAGAGATCGCTTAATAACCGCTCAGGGTGGGGTAAAGGGTAGATATGGATATGATGATCGGTGCGCTAATGCCACGTGTAGCCCCTCACTGAGGACTGACTACCGGGCATTGCATTGATGTGATCCTGTAGGATTAACAACCTAGGACTCCCGTATTCCCTACATAGGTGTGCTTAGACTGCGAATCTTTTCACAACATTACTTGTTGCCATGTGTATACTTGACTGCTTATTTGCTACTTGCTAAAATTCACAAAGTTTGTTTGACCGGGAACCACAGCTGTGGACTTTGAGGGGTGCCTAACACCTTCCCCTTGGAGTAATTTCAAGCCCTTACCCAATCTCCGGTTATTCAATTAGTGTTATTATAACCCTTAATAGGTGCCCTAACGCACCTTAATTCTTTAGGTGGCGACTCTTCAAGTCCTTCACATCCCTTTTCCCAAAAGGAAATGAGTTGTCCCAATAACGTCAAAAACCCTGACCGATCCGAAAGGAGAGGAAAAAGGGGGCACGACAGCATGGAGACTCTGCTGGGGATTTCTAGGCTTTTACCATTATAATTTGCTTTGTGAATTTGTCTTTATTTTGCTAAAACCTGCACCCCTTTCCCTTTCCCTTTCCCTTTCCCTTTATGTGCAATTAATTGTTTACTTTCCCAAGTATTTATTCTTTTAAATGAAACTGACATGTTTCTTTTTGTTTTCCTTTGTAACTTCTTTTCAATCATAATCGTTGTATTTACCGCTTTCATAATGTGCAAATACATGACTACATGCTTTTATTGCTTATTTATTGTTGCATAATCATGCTCAACATAATATTCCACTCGTGCCTATACAAATCCTATAGCAACGCTTGATGAGTGGTTGCGCTCTTCCATTTTATATCACCCCCTAAATTCGGAAAGGCTTATTTGCGATAAAACTAGTCGATCAGCGGTGCAGTCGACGATTCCGTGCCTTTCCCCCACAAGTTGTCCGCTTGAGGGTACCAGTCTAAAACCCCATAGAAACCCTACACTGATTATAATTGTACATGCATCATGGTTAAACCTAGCCGGGTTAATATTTTGTCCGCATGAAAACCTTTTAAAACAGCCTTATCCAAAAGTCCACCGGGGTTCTTGTAATCCCAACAGGTGCGATCACGATCTGTGCATTAGTTTGGAGAAATAAATGCCAATATCCTAATCACTAATGTATAAGTAGTTGAATCCGGAGGGGGAAAGGGTCTAACCTTGTCTATTTTGCAGAAAATGAGGCACGAAGTCCCTAGGTTCGGCATGGTCCAAAGAATACCACCATTGTTGCTGGATTGGTAGGAAGACCTTTCGCCAAGTGACAAAGACCATGTGAAGAGGGTCCTCAGAAACTTTCCCTCTTTACTGTATATACAGCCAAACAACATGCTGATCGAAGTAGCCACGATGTTCTGGGACAGTGAAAGCTCTGTGTTCCATTTTGGCAACATAGAAATGACCCCCCTCTTGGAGGAGATAGGGGGTTTCGCGGGATTACCTTGGGCAGTCCAATTTTGCTGGTGCCGGAAAACCGTGCCGCTAGGGGATTCCTGAAAATAATGTGTTTGAAAAGGAACGATGATTTAGAGTGCCTGACAGAGTCCTAAATACCTTTTGACTATCTCTATGAAAGATACGGCCATATCAAATCCTATCGTATCTTCCACGATGAATTCTCTATTACTTCCTTGGGTCATATTCACCGCAGCGTTTTTGTGTTCGTCGTTTGCTTCCTGGGTATGATAGTATTTTCGAGCAAAGGAGACAGGATTCACACTAGACTAGCTATGGTAGCCAAAACCTTAATGGAGGGAATCGAGGGACAAACATATACCATTATCCCTATCATCATAGCAGGCATATACCAAGCCTTGGACCGCTGCCAGAAGGGGTTCAAGCACTTTGAGTGTTGTAATCTGCTACTACAGGTTTGGTTATTGGAGCATCTCCAAAGGGGTAAATATCTTCAAGAGTTTCCACGAAGGGCGTGGAATGACCATATAACCTTCCATCACCCTAAGAGAATGACCTACATCACAATGAGGCTCCTCAAATTAGGACACACTTTTATATCCCTGCAATGTGTGTTTAAATACTGCAATATTTTCTCATGATCCTCACTGACTTGGCTACCTTTTGTTTTTTCTTTTGTTTTGCTTCTTTTATTTCCCTCCCCAAAGGTTGGTTCGTGCATTCTTTCATCATCATCATATCACACAAGATCCAGGGTCCCTCCACCTCCTCCTCCTCCTCCTAGTCCACTTAAAGGCAAAGGCAAAGGAGAAATGGAAGATTTGAGCAATATCAGAAAGGAAAACACAATGACAGCTGAACGAACAGAAGATCCTGACAATCAAGGTACTCAGGTTCAGAATGATGCTATGTCACAACTCGAGCAAAGGTTTTTGAAACTCCAAGGGGAGCTTGAACATGTGCAAAACTTGGCGAATCTATCCTTCTCACTTAGTGTTCCAAATGTCAATCATCCGAACACCCAAAACCCCATACCTCCTCAGAATACCCCAAACAAACAGAATCCTCCCACAACTCACCACCATACAACTCCACCGAAAAATCAAACTATCCCACCATAATGCAACACTTTCCACACTCCAAGAAACACCCAACTGATCATCCCTGAACCACAAGGCTCCACAGATGACCACCTCTATGCTCAAGCGACATGCCATCATAACAACCCCATATACGTGGAGACTCTACCTCACTTCACCTAACCTATTTCTTACACACCTGAATCCAGTGAGAAGGATATGCTCATTAAGAACTTGGCCGAAGAACTCAAGGGACTAACTAGCCGAGTCCAGGGCGTCGAAGGAAGTAAAAGAGTTGAGGGATTGAACTATGAAGATCTCTGCATACAGCCTGATGTTGAACTACTAGAGGGTTATAGACCTCCTAAGTTCAAGATGTTTGACGGTACAGGTGATCCCAGGGTCCATATGAGAACCTATTGTGATAAATTGGTTGGAGTAGGAAGAGACAAGAAGATTCGCATGAAATTGTTCATGAGAAGCCTCACCGGAGATGCTTTGTCTTGGTACATCAACCAAGACCCTAAGAAGTGGTCCAACTGGGTAGGCATGGCCTCAGATTTCATGGATCGGTTCAGGTTCAACACGGAGAATGCTCCAGACGTATTTTATATCCAGAACCTCAAGAAGAATCCCACCAAAACTTTTCGCGAGTATGCCATTCGCTGGAGATCTGAAGCAGCCAAGGTCAGGCTTGCCCTAGATGAAGAACAAATGAACAAATTCTTCGTCCGGGCACAGGACCCACAGTATTAAGAGAGGCTGATGGTAGTTGAAAACTACAAATTCTCTGACATCATCAAGCTAGGTGAGAGATTGAAGAAGGGATGAAGAGCGAAATGGTTACTAATTTTGAAGCACTACAAGCCACCAACAAAGCCTTGCAGTCTGGTGGTATATCCAAGAAGAATGATACAGGGACGGTAATGGTTGCACAGGGACCCAAATCCCCGTCGGTATACCGAACTTCCCCACTCACATACCAAGCACCCCTCACCTACATATCAGCCAGCACCTCCACCTGTTTATCAACCGTCACCCCCACCTACTTATCAACCCACGTCTCCCAGATATGCCCCACCAGCCACTATTTATAATACATACAACTCTCAACCCTCTCACTTCCAGTCACCCCCTGCTTGCCAAAATTTTCCAAGACCTCGACCCAATTTTGACTGGAGGCCGCCTAAGCAATATACTACCATTGATGAACCTATTGACCAGCTGTACAAAAGATTAAAAGTTGCTAGTTATGTTACTCTTATCCCTACTGTAACTCCTGAAAATCCATCCCAATGGGTCAACCCAAATAAAACATGTGCATACCATTCCGGCATAAAGGGGCATACAATTGATGAATGTCGTTCACTTAAGGATAAAATCTAGTCTCTGATTGATAATAAGGTCATCCAAGCAAAGGAAGTTACTCCCAATGCCCGCAACAATCCGCTCCCAGAACATAGGGGTGGAGACATCAACATGATAGAGATAGAGGAAGAATGGGACCCAGAGGGGTCGATTAGATTAATCAAAGAAGGTGATGACCCAAAGAAGCCAGTGGTCAAACTTAATCCCAGCATGGTCCAGATTCAGCCGTCAGGAGATGTTGAAGTATCTGCGTCAGTCCTATTCAAGTTTGAAATGGCACCACCTGCGGATGCACATGTGTTGTTTAGGGTTGAGGTAATCCCACCTGCCACGGCACCAGTCCCATTTGAAGTAAAGATAGCCGCACCAATTGCAGTGATAGTGTCAACCCCGTCGCTTTTCAACACCAATGTCGTACCTTGGGACTACGTGGCTGAAGCAAGAAGGAAGGGTAAGGTTAATATGGGAGAAGTTGGTGACACACAGGGGATGACCAGGACCGGTAGGGTCTATACACCTGAACACTTGGTAGAGTCTAGAAAATATGCTTCCAACAGGCCACCCATCATTAAAACAGGTCCAAATGATCTTTGGAGAAAGGTGCAAGCCAAAGAATATTCAGTCATAGATCAGCTGAGCAAGACTCCAGCCCAAATATCCATCCTGTCATTGCTACAGAACTCGGAAGCACACAGGAATGCTTTGATGAGAGTGTTGAATGAAGCATATGTGCCTAATAACATCACCAGTGGAGAAATGGCCAACATGGTAGGACAGGTGCTCGAGAGTCACAAGATCACTTTCCACGAGGACGAGCTGCCACCTGAAGGGCTAAGTCACAACAAGGCACTGCACATTACTGTGCAATGTGAAAATTATTTCATTACCAGGGCTCTAATCGACGGAGAATCCAACCACAATAATTTCCCATTGACAACCCTCAAAAGATTGGGCAAATGATTGTACGAGATAAGAGAAGGGTCCATGAATGTGAAGGCTTTCGACGGTTCTCAGAGGGCCACCATTGGAGAAATTAGTCTTTGTCTACAGATGGGACCTACATGGTTCGAGGTTGAATTTCAGATGATAGATGTATCCACGTCATATACCTGTTATTGGGGAGGCCATGGATACATACCGCTAGGGTTGTGGCATCAACATTGCATCAGGCAATGAAATTTGAATGGAACCACCAGGAAGTAATCATCCACAAAGATAGAAGCAACCCTATCTATAGTCGTCAGACCATCCCGGTGGTTGAAGGTAGAAGAAGGCTGGGTGGAGAAACTTATCATCACATCAAGCGAGTCAATGCAATATACAAGTATAAGTGGTGGGATAGTAAGATCGAAAGAATATTGAACTGGAGTGGGTACAAGCTTGGCAAAGGGCTCGGTAAGAATCTTCAGGGGATTTCCAAATCGATACAGCTGAAGCACCATGGCACCACTTTTGGTCTAGGATACAAATACACTTGGCAGGAGTACGAAGATTGGTCACCACCATGGCGCGGTCCCTACTATCCATTGGAACAGCCTATACCACATTTGGAGCAGACTTTCCAGGAAGTTGATATCATATGGGGGTCAGAAGAAGAAGAAACTCTAGCAGCTTTGAAGAATCTATTCCTGAAAGATGAAGGCATAGACTGTTGTGTTATTGTTGAGGAGGAGGAAGAGGAAGGCCCTACCATCCAAGTTGTGAGCAAGGGATCATTCCTCAAGAATTGGACCGTCAGACCATCCAAGGCTCGATGAGTCCCGGGGTAGCAAGGCTGAACAGCGTTATTTACTTCAATTTTTTCTAATGATTTCCTTTTTTGCATTTTTTTGTTTTCCAATAAAATCCCGATGTTCCAAAATGTTTGTTTAAATTATCAAAATCGCTTTTACGTTTCAACGAATCTGTATTTATTTATTATCATTTTTCTCTTATTACTTTTATCTATACAACATTACTATTTCATGTCTTGATGAACCGATGACTGTGACATGCAATAAGACAACACAACAAAAGGACAGCGATTCAGAAGAAGAGGATGTCATACCCGATGAAATTGTCAGAGAAGTTGAGGATTTCGAGAATAGACCTAAGTCCAACCTGGACGAAACTGAGGTAGTAAACCTGGGAGATTCAGAGCCTTTCAAATAAACTCGCATCAATATCCATTTGTCGCCATCAGAGAAAGAGGAATACACCCAATTCTTGAAAGAGTATGAAGACATATTTGCATGGTCGTACGACGACATGACTGGTCTAAGTACATCCATTGTGGCTCACAAGTTGCCGACCAATCCAATGTGCCCGCCGGTAAAACAGAAGCTCAGAAAGTTCAAGCATGATATGAGTCTGAAAATCAAAGAGGAAGTTACCAAGCAAATCAACGCCAAGGTCCTAAGGGTAGTTGAATATCCAACATGGTTAGCCAACATCGTGCCAGTGCCCAAGAAAGACGAAAAATTTAGGGTTTGTGTCGACTATCGGGATCTCAATTGGGCCAGTCCAAAGGATGGATTTCCCCTTCCAAACATACACATCCTGATTGACAATTGTGCAAAGCATGAACTTTAGTCGTTCGTGGATTATTTTTCCAATACCATCAGATCTGGATGGACGAATAAGATGCTGAGAAAATGGCTTTCATCACGCCATGGGGATTCTACTATTATAAGATGATGCCATTCAGTTTAAAGAATGTTGGGGCCATTTATATGAGGGCTATGAACACTATCTTCCATGACATGATACATAAAGAGATCGAGGTATATGTGGACGACGTCATTATCAAGTCCAAGAAAGCCACCGACCATATAGCAGGTCTAAGGAGGTTCTTCAACAGGTTGCGGAAATGCAACCTGAAATTAAACCCCGCGAAGTGTGCATTCAGGGTTCCTGCCGGAAAACTGCTTGGGTTCATCGTTAGACGCCGAGGAATAGAACTAGATCCGTCAAAAGTCAAAGCCATCCAAGAATTACCACCGCCAAAGAACAAGAAAGATGTGATGAGTTTCCTGGGGTGCCTTAACTACATCAGCCGGTTCATATCCCAGTCCACGGTCATATGTGAACCGATCTTCAAAATGTTAAAGAAGGATGCTACAACTAAATGGACCGAGGATTGTCAGAAAGCCTTTGACAGAATCAAGTAATACTTGTCAACGCCACTAGTTTTGGTACCGCAAGAGCCAGGAAGACCCTTGCTACTCTACCTTGCAGTATTAGATGGAGCTTTCGGTTGCATTCTGGGGCAGCACGATGAGACAGGAAGAAAGGAACAGGCTATCTATTATCTAAGTAAGAATTTCACTCCATACGAGGCCCGGTTTTCTCTACTGGAGCGTACCTGCTGTGCTCTAACCTGGGTAGCCCAGAAGATGAGGCACTACTTCTGTGCCTACACGACATATCTCATATCAAGGATGGATCCCTTGAAGTACATATTTCAGAAGCCCATGCCCACCGGCAAGCTGGCTAAGTGGAAAATCCTGCTAAGTATATTCGACATCGCTTATGTGACTCAGAAAGCGGTCAAGGGACAAGCATTGGCAGATCATCTTGTCGAGAACCCTGTGGGAGGAGAATATGAACCTCAGACTATATATTTTCCCGATGAAGAAGTATTATTCATAGGAGAAGACATTGTTGAATCCTATGACGGTTGGAGAATGTTCTTCGATGTAGCAGTCAATTTCAAAGGAGTCGGTATTGGAGCAGTCTTGGTGTTGGAAACTGGCCAACATTATCCGATATCTGCTAAACTCAGATTCCCCTGCACCAACAATATGGTAGAGTATGAAGCCTGCATCCTAGGGCTCAACATGGCCATTGACATGAATATTCAAGAGCTTCTAGTAATTGGTGATTCAAACCTGCTAAATATCAAGTACAAGGAGAATGGGATACCAATAATTCCAAGATATTGTCGTATCTGCACCACGTGCAGGAATTGAGAAAGAGGTTCACAAAGACAGAATTTCGGCACGTCCCCAGAATTCAGAAAGATTTTGTCGATGCACTGGCCACTCTATCATCCATGATACAACATCCAGATAAGAACTTCATTGATCTTATTCCAGTAAAGATCCATAGCCAGCCGGCATATTGTGCCCATGTTGAAGAAGAAACGGATGGAAAACCATGGTTCCATGATATCAAGGAGTATTTGTCAAAGGGAGAATACCTAGAGCTTGCAAATCATACTTAGAAACGCACGCTTCGTAGATTTTCCAATAGTTTCTTTCACAGTGGAGGAACCATGTACAGGAGAACTCCCGATTTGGGATTATTGAGATGTGTCGATGCAAAGGAAGCCTCCAGACTACTTGAAGAGATACATGTCGGGACTTGCGGCCCGCATATGAATGGTTTTGTCTTGGCCAAGAAGATACTCATAGTCGGTTACTTCTAGATGACTATGGAAATGGACTGCATTCGGTATGTCCGGAAATGCCACCGATGTTAGGTACATGCAGATATGATAAAGGTACCTCCAATGAGCTCAATGCAACAAGCTCGCCTTGGCCATTCGTCGCCTGGGGAATGGACATAATTGGACCGATCGAGCCTACAGCCTCAAATGGACACAGGTTTATCTGAGTAGCTATTGGTTACTTCACCAAATGGGTCGAAGCAGTGACTAAGAAAGTCGTGGCAGACTTTGTCTGTGACCATATTGTTTGTCGGTTTGGAGTTCCAGAATTAATCATCACTGACAACGGCTCCAATTTAAACAATGATCTGATGAAAGCCATGTGCGAGACTTTCAAAATTAAGCACAAGAATTCCACAGCCTATAGGCCTCAGATGAATGGAGGTGTAGAAGCCGCCAACAAGAACATTGAGAAGATATTGAGAAAGATGATAGAAAAACACAGACAGTGGAACGAAAAGCTATCATTTTCCTTACTAAGATACCATACCACAGTCCGAACATCAACCGGGGCAACTCTCTATTTGCTGGTTTATGGTACTGAAGCTGTCAGTCCTGCCGAAGTAGAAATTCCTTCCTTGAGAATCATACAAGAAGCGGAGCTAAGCAACACATAATGGATAAGGACACGTTATAGCAGCTAGCCCTCATAGAAGGAAAGAGGATGAACGCGGTATGTCACGGATAACTTTATCAAAACCGAATGTCCAGAGCCTTCAACAAAAGAGTCAAGTCGAGACAGTTCACATCGGGGCAGCTGGTGTTGAAAAAGATCCTCCCGCATCAAGATGAAGTCAAAGGAAAATTCTCTCCCAACTCGAAAGGTCCTTACATGGTTCACAGAGTATTGACAGGGGGAGCCCTCATACTCGTAGAAATGGACAGAGAAATTTGGCCAAAACCAATCAATTCGGATGCAGTCAAAAGATACTATGTGTAAATCATCCTATGCTTTTCTACATGATGTAAACTGAACTACGCCCGACCTGATTTGCGTTTATGAAGGGATACGTAGGCAGCCCTATGGGTTCGGTCACAATTCAATAAAAATCTCATTCCCACCCACCCACCCACCCCACCACAATTCGAAATTGGGGCAAAATTTTGAGGAGGACCCTCAAAATTTCGAAGCAAGTTCAGTCGACCGCAGCATGCGCAACAGTCAGAAACGTCAACCCATCTAACTGGGGTAGAATTTTGAGAAGGACCCTCAAAATTCCGTAGCATGAGAGGTTGCAATTTCTTGAACCGTGTCACGGTCGTCGGTTCATCAAAAATTCTTAAAATATGTTTCATACTATGTCTTTGCAAAATCATGCATGCTTGCTTTCAAAAATAGCTCTGTTTAGAAAAGGCTACCCCGATAACTTGAACAAGATCATCAGACCAAGCAGAACGAGTCAAGAAAACCCAGCGGGGATACGAACCGACCTTCCACATCCACAGAACTCACGATTTTTCTTTAGATGTAGGAATAAAAGATAAATACGCTTCAAAGTCACAATTCTCAAAACAGTTGCAATTGCCGAAATTTGCTATCAGCACAAAGAACAAACATGCTCCATTGTCATAATTCTCACAACAATCGCAATGTCGAAATCTGCTACCAGCTAAGAAATTCTACTATCATTTTCTATTTATTCTTCTGCATAAGGCTAAGCTCCACCTTCATCTTGCATGGGACTAAGCTCTACCCCACATTTTGCATGAGGCTAAGCTCTGCCTCCATCTGCATAAGGCTAATCGATGCCTTCCTATCTGCATGAGGTTAAGCTCTATCTCCACCCGGCATAAGGCTAATCTTTGCCTTCCCCTGCATGAGACTAAGCTCTGTCTCCATCTGCATAAGGATAATCTCCACCTTCATCTGCATAAGGCTAATCTCTGCCTTCATTTGCATGAGACTAAGCTCTGTCTCCCTACTTGCATGAGGCTAAACTCTACCTCCAATTTACTTCTTCACCGAGACTAAGCGTTGTCTCTCAAGCATTATTTACTTCGTTCCTCTTTCGGGCCAAGCTCTGCCCTCCATTTCGCAAGACTAAGACTTGTCTTATCAACATCATATTATTGCATCTCATGGGCTGAAATATCGCCAACTTGTCCAAAGGCGTCATAGTCTAACGGTATCATCCTCATAGCCGGAAGACACCATGTCATGGCCTGAGGATCTCTCTCAATTCGCATATCATTATCCAAAGGTGTCATAGTTTGAAGGTACCATCTTCATAGCCCGAGAACATCATTTCATGGCCTGCGAATCTCTCATCAAACAATTCATGGCCCAAGACATCATGGTCTGAGGACGTCATCCCTAACCGTCACAAGACAACTTTCATAGTCCAGCGGGAACCTGCATCATGTTTAAATTTATGCACAATATATGCTTGTAGTATTCTTATTTGCAGGTAACCCGGCGAGCAGCGGCTATCCCAGCAGGAGCGATCCCGCTCCAATTCCTCAACTGTATCAAACCTAAACCTCTCTCGTGAACTGTTCATTCGCCCATCCCTATATATTGCGCCTGTTTTTGTAATGACTTCACCGGTATACTTCGCCAATGAATGAGGAATTACATACAGTCTGATTCCTATAAAACCAGGGGTATGTAGGCAGCTTAGAAGCCAGGGTGCGGCCTAAAACTCTCTAACCATTTCGCTCGGTCAAAATTGGCCATCATATCTTTACCCGACAACTCTTTCATCCTTTCCGGGTAAAGAGGGGCAGTTGTTGATACCCAATTTTTCCCAAAAATATTTTTAAAAATTGCATATATACCTTCAAAATCATGCACTAATAGCAAATGGTGTTTTCCATAATTTTTCTGCATTTTTATAAATTTGTCTAGCATTTTATTTCCAATAAATTATTACAAAACTGAATCACAAATGATTTCAAAAGCATTTCTTGATTTAATTTACAATTCATGGTCCTATTAAGACCAAATTATACCGTAAATAGCCAAATTGGCACATTTTGGCTATAATTGCAATAACTTTGCAATTATAGCCCATGCATATAATTATATACTATTTTTCTACCAGAAATTAGTTCTTTTATATTTTTAAATACCAAATAATCATTTTTAGAGTATTTTCATGCATAGAATTCTTTTTTAATTAGCAATTATGTTATAAATTATTTCGACTAATTTAATTTGGGTATTTAACCTATTTCGATTTCAATTATAGCCTAAATTATAGCCAGCCCAAACACCTTATTACATTGGCCCAAAGAAACCCAAGCCCAAACCTAAATCCTACCCAACCCAACACCTGTTAAATCTTGGTCGTATGGCCCGGATTTATTCTTGCCTTAATTAACTTAACACCACTACCCCCCCCCCACAAACCCCTTATTTTTCCTCACACACCTGCCGTCACACTTCACCTGTCTCTCTCAAATACCCTCTGCCCTAACCCTAGCTTCCCCTCGCCGGCTGCTGGCTCGCCGGTAACAATGGTGGTTCTCTACCACCCCTAGCCTCTATGGCTCCTCCCAATGCCCAATTTCTTGCTGTCTCGAGGTCCTCAAGGAACCAGTGGCTATTCACTTCCCTCCCCTGAGTCTGTGCTTACCATTCTCAGGCCGCCATGGCTCGATTCAGTAAGATCTTTCTTTTTGCGGCTAGATTTATGGTTTCTAAGCCAGAATCTCTCTACCTCCGGGTTTTCCTTCTCTGAAACCCTATTTTTATATCTTAATGATCACGCTCAACTATGTCTAATAAAGACTAAGCGGGCGTTGCAAATATAATTCGGGGTATTATGCCCAGAGTCGATCCCACAGGG